>JARQZK010004525.1:90000-99562 GCA_030704885.1 Cynegetis impunctata | reverse complement strand
TTTTTTCGGTGCCTCAGTGCCACACTCAGGCAACTTAGGTTGAATCCGGCCCTGTATGAAGTTAACAAATCGAGTTTTTTTTTCAAATAATAAAATCAAAAAAATTATTCATATTATAGTTTAAATTATTTCAAAATAATTGAGTTAAATACATTTATTTTCGAATGGGACTTAAATATCTTTGAAACACCAATCTGGAGTTAATGCAGCGTGGTATCCTTTTCATGAATCTAGTCGGTTATTTTTTCAAATATATTCAATTTCTAACATAAAAAAAAGTATACTGAAGTGGAATCAAGGAACCTGAGTGGTTACTACAAGAGACATCTCCTGATACATCACCCAGAAAAACGACAATCGGAACATATACAAATGTAGAAAAATTTGCAGGTTTATCATGCTGTTGGAATAACAGTTTATTTTCAGAAAATAATCGATTGGTATTTCAATTAACCAAACATTAACGCTTTCTTGAAAAGGACTGTTCGCCCTCCTGAACATAATTATATTTTAAAGAATTTGAATCATGATTTAATAGTCAGATTATCGAATTATGTTATATACTGAAAATGCATAAAATACTAAATTTCGAAATCGAAGCACGTTGAAATCTCTCCATGGCGCCATCTCTACGTGGTTAGCCGAAGTTAAACAGTTAAAACGTACTTGGGATATTGACGTTATCTCCATAGAGTTGTTTCAACACACACCATGTTCATCCTTTAGAAACAAAATTTCACTACATCCTTTTTTTAGTGAACATTTTCCTTTCTAATAGTCCTTTGGACAACTCCCAGTAATAAAGCTGGAACCATCTTCGAAAATGTAGGTAGAATTTAGTTTAAAGAGCATACATAAATACGTAGAGTTCTACATTTATCGGGGTGTGTTATTACAGGTTTCTATTTTGTTATGAATTATTGATACGTACCTTACCGAAGGCCACTCTGTATCCGATGTAGAAGCTGGAGCTGAAGTGCTGCGTGCCGGGAGGCTGAGCCTTGGCATTATTCGCAGAGTAATTGGACGCCGACGACGAGTACATTCTGGAAAAACAGAAATATAGAGCTATTGATCATTTCACAACAGGTGGTTCAAACGAAGGTACAGAAATCTGTGAATTTATGATCGGCAACCGCTTGTCAATAGATGTCACTCGAATAAATCGGCAATTTACTAGGCTAGGAAAATACAATATTCCCTGGCAATTGATGTTTTTAAAAAATAATTATGGAAATCATGATAATTCCATGAATTTATCCCAATTTGGAAACATGTAAACACATATTCTTTGAACCTTCGTAATACTAAGCGGGGTAACTTTATACCTCAAATTGATATTTTTTCGTGGTTTATTTTTATTTGCGTATTGATATCCGATAATACCTTCAAATATGCTCTTTCTGACTATTTTCTAATTGTTATGTGAAATTAATATCAAAAGAAAAAATCATGCCATTCAGTATTTTTCAAAGAAGATCGGGTACAAAAATACCTCAGTTTGGGATGTACGTAGTCGTGCGAAATCTCTAACAGACAAGTTGATTCAGGTATTTTTTTGAGTTCAGATTAGTAGGATCTCGTTCGCTCACATTGATTTCGACTCTGTGTAAATAACAGTCTTCTTGGTTATTTGTATGTTCGCGTTATTATATCTATAGTTATTCCGAAGTGGTTGTAATTTTGATTTGTCGGTAAATAATACTTGTTCATTTTTATTAGACATGTGTTATCTATTTAATAAATGGAAAATCATTTAGAAGTTAGAAAATGGCTAGTGTAAACCTAAAAATGTGAACAAACTCACGGTAAAAGAATATTATCATGGAAATTTGATACAATTGGGGAAGATTTGCCTTGGGAGGAACAAGACAGTGAAGAAGAGGACACTACTTTCACTAGTAAGCATGGCACTCTGTGGTGCAAAAGACCTATGAGAAGTACTAAATCTTCATCCAAGAATATAATTAGGCACGGATTGGGCCTTACAAATTACGGTAAGGATTTTGAAAGTATCAAGGAGACGTTTTTTCTTTTCATGTCTAATGAATTTTTAGAAATTATTGTTGTAGAAACAAATGATGAAGCTCTCTATGAACATGAAAAGTGGAATTAGGAAAAATCTGAAAATAAAAGTAAATGGATGCAAACTGACCTTATCTAAATAAAAGCATATATAGGCCTTTTGAAAGCTACAAAGCTAAAAGCTACAAAGTAACCGACCGAAATCTTATGGACAACAGATAAAAGCTATTGCAGGCCCATTTTTCCTGCTGCCATGTCAAGAGATCGGTTTCGTGAATTGAAGCGATTTCTTCGCTTTGACGATTCACATACTAGAGCAGGACGTTAAATTTTAAATAAATTAGCTGCAATAAGACATATATTTGAGAAATTTGTATAAAATTTAAAAATTATGACGTATCCTGGAACACACGTGACAGTAGATGAGCAAGTGCTAAGTTTCAGAGGACGTGCGCCAATTCGGGTCTACATGAAAAGTAAACCAGACAAATATAGAATTAAAGTTGGGTCTATGTGTGATGTTACGAACTTTTACACCCACAATCTGCAGATCTATTTGGAAAAGCCAAATAATTTGGAAAAGCCAAATAATATAGGTGAAATGATGGTTCTTGGTATGGTTGAACATTTACAAGGTGGTTATGGGATAACCACCGATAATTTTTTCACGTCTAAAAGTTTGGCTGATTAACCGTACGTAAAAATAAATCCTCAAATGTACTTCTTCCTAAAAAATCTCGTCCATCCCCTTCTAGTATTTTTTCCTTTACTAAAGACCATACCCTGGTCTCATATTCAGCTGAACAAAATAAGGCAGTTATTTTGTTATCGACTGATCATCCTTTGGACGACATAAGTAATGAGGGAAACATGCACAAACCCGAGATTAGGACAAAATGACAATAAAATTTACTACACGTCTCATAACTAATAGATGGCCAAAGGTTATTTTTGAACACATGATTGACACTGCCGCACTAAATTCCTTTATTTTGTGGAAAATAAATACCCCGAGTGGAATAAGTCCTATTTGGATGCAAGGCGCAAGTTTTTGTTGTATCTCGGTAAACAATGTACAAGAGAAAACTTAGTTAGAAGGTTTGGTAAAAGAGACATTATTCAGCAAACAATTCGTGACCATATGGTTACGGTCGTTCAAGAGTTAGATAGTCGTCCAATAGTTCCAGCAGGCGAAAGGACATCTGGACGTTGTACTCTTTGTCCTCGGAAAAGTGATCCAAAAACCCGTAACAAATGTGTAATTTGCGGACAGTTTGTTTGTGTTGAACACAGCCAGGAAAAAATCACATGTAATAATTAATATATTAAAATATTTTTATATTTTATTAGTTGATTCTTATATTTTTTATTAGTTTCGTACTGCATAATCTTGTAACCACTCTCCCTTTTAATATATATGCCCGAGCTAGCTGGGAGATTTGTAATACATATATAGGTTCTAGTTCTAGTTAGTTTTCAGAAATAACAACAAGATAAAATGAAGGTATTTACTACTTTCTTATTACAATGAGACTTATCTGTTTTCATTTATTTAATTTTCTATCGACGTTCTATATTCTATTCTAGGTGGATTGTACTCCTTTGATTGCCTAATTTTCGTCCCTAGTTTCTTGGTGGTTCTAGTAGCGGTTGTATCGTAGCTTCAGTAGAATTTCCTTTATGGTTCCAGTAAAGGTGGTTTTTAGTTCCAATCAAAAAGCTTTCTAGCTCCAGCCAAGATTATCATTTAAACTCCAGCCAAGGTGAATTTTAGCTCCAGACAAGGTGACTACAATAATTCGGGGCAAATCAACATACAATCTCAAACTTAAAATCTCCCAAGAATCTCTGTAGGGTATCGATGGCCAATTTAAATTAACATTTAGATTTATCTCAAGCAAAGATGCTAAGAAAGACAGTATATGTTCCAACATTAAACTGAACATAAGATATGACCACGTGAAATTTACCATCGTTTGCCTACAAAAATCTTATGTCAAATTGAGAGAGTGAAATAAGCAAAAAAATGAAAAATATTTTAAATTAAGAAATGTAAGATGATTATTTCAATATTGAAAGATAAATAATTTAATATAGATAAATAAAAAAATGAAATGGCGGAAAATGAAACAAGGAATCCATTCAGATTTTCAAGATAATGCATTTATACGAAATAATTAGATTTCTTCTCATAACTTACCATCTATCATACGCCACAGATACTTAATAATTTCAATATATTGAATAGTCTTTCAATAGGTATTGACTATAATTTTAACACTTAACGATGTGGTATCTTCAACAACTATTTGCCAAAAGAGAGCGATGCTATACGTTCAAGTGTAAATTCGACGCCATTTCGATATTCTCGTCGTAGGCAAGTCATTACTAACTGAACGAGTCTGATAGCGTGAATCACGGTATCTCGATCAGCAGTTCAGTTGCGGCGGTTAAGCGGGGAATTTACACGTTACAATCTTTAAAAGTTATTAATATATTTGAAAAATATTTGTTATTCGTGTAATTTTTCAGTGCAAATAATAAAATAAAATTCAATATTATAAATATATATAAAAAGAAGGTGGGGTACAAAAATACCGCAGTTGGTAATGTAAAGGTATTCAAATCACTCAGTATCACGAAGGTTAGTTTGAATGGTTTGGACAATATTTCTTCCGTATTTGTGGTATTATGGACTTCCATTGTCTATAAATTACACTTGAGAACGGTTAGAGATACCTAACTAACCGAAACGTCGTATATATTGATTGTATAATTTTATTTTTTCACTATGTTTCAACTTATTATTTAATAATCTAATTTCATTCTTTTTCAGATACTTTCATTCAATCCTACTAATTCATTGAATTTAATTTTTTCATTTTCCTTTTTGTTGAACTTGCATCAAAAAATCAAATTTCTCTCTTTTTATTTTGTTTCAGATATTTTATAGACAATTGAAGTCCAGAATTCCACAAATACCATTACGAAGGTTAATCAAATATTTTATCTCTATATGCATAAATACAGTATAGTGGTCCCTCTAAACTATATAATATATAATATGTACTCCAAAAGTCACTTTTTTTTCCCACAAATTCTAGAAATTAACAAAAACTGTATATAAAATACACAACACTTTATTATTACAGGCAATGTTGAAGAAATAAGCATTTTCACAAAAAAGTAAAATCAAACTCATAAGGACAAATGGGAAAGTCTATCTTAGTGAATCCCCTTTCAAAACCAATTGCCATTTGAAATGAGTATCTTAAAAGATACTGGAAAAGTCTTAAGGTTTATAAGAGCTTCTTAAGTAGAACTTAACTTAATTGAATCAATTAGAAAACAAAATATCTTCGAAGGATATTTGCTACTTCATTTTAATTGAAAATCGTTACACTGGCAAATGGGTTATTTTCTCGATAAACGGACAGATTAAATAATCGAAAATTTACCATGAATTTTCTAGTTTGCTTTTACTCAGATAAAAATGCCGCTAATGAGTTTAATTTCACCTCGAGTTCCATTTTCGTTACTCGAGACGTAGTTGACTTTCAAGCTAAGGATTCAATTTGCTAATTAGGCGTTCTATGAATTCACACCGGTTGTCTTGAGCTATATCTCGTGGGGAATACAATTTGAAATTAAATTCCATGGAACCATTTTCAAGGATTCCTATAATAATAGTCGTGGATTGTTTTAGACATACCTACTCGAATATTGTTAACATGTACCTAGGTATATGTGCCATACGAATTCGTGTCTTGATATTAGCTCTCACTGGAGTAGGGAAGTTTATTTTGAAAGAGGAATTATAAGACAGCAGACATTTTGTATGACACGCGTCGATCATGTGGTCAGCATTGTTTATATCGTTGGAATCATCTGCAAGTTGATTCTAGTTACGTATTTTCTACAAGGTGTTTGAGAAACTAATTTATCGATGAATAAAGACTGTTGTATATATATATATATATATATATATATATATATATATATATATATATATATATATATATATATATATATATATATATATATATATATATATATATATATATATATATATATATATATTATATATATATAATATATATATATATATATATATATATATATATATATATATATATATATATATATATGTCACCGGAAAATAACAAGAACCGTAAGTTTATAAATTTCCTAGGAAATTTATAAACCTTCGTAGGATTCTAAACGAGAGATAAATTGTATTATTTTACGCCCACATTTTCTCAAATTGATAAACTTACCGAACAAAGGAGTAAAATAAAAAGTAAGCAATAACCAAATGCCATGTGCGCTCTGATTGGTTGAATAAGTCACGTGTTCCATCTCCTTTCTCTCCACAGCAATTGTTCGCCACGGAACATGAACAAACTGGTTGCTCGTGTGTTTTTGTAAAATTTTCAATGTTGTAACTGTGTTGGAACTGTGAAAATAGTTTTATTTTGCTAAGGTTACTAAACTAGACCCATAATGAGCGACCTAGAAGCTTCGGACAGCCAAAATGGTGAAGATAGTGCGGTAAATGTCAAAATTTGTTGAAGTGAAATTTACCACAGAGCTATTAAAGTTTCATAGTGGCCATGACCAAAATAGTAAAAATCGGAATGGAAATGGTCTGAGGAAAAAATTGAGAATGTCATTGAAATGATAGACTGTCAACATCGACCAATCAGTGAGCAGTGTGTTATTTGCCATATTTTAAAGAAGCGTTAAATTAAAAGCTCTTCTGTGATTGGTCGAACCGTTTAGAATCTTACGAATGGATATCCGTTAGTTCATAAATTTACCACGAGACGTCGTAAATTTATAAATTTGCGAAAATGTGGACGTAAAATAATACAATTTATCTCTCGTTTAGAATTTTACGAGGGTTTATAAATTTCCAGGAAATTCATAAACTTGCGGATCTTATTATCTTCCGGTGACATATATATATATATATATATATATATATATATATATAAAAATATAAATATATATATATATATAAATAAATATAAAATATATATATATATATATATATATATATATATATATATATATATATATATATATATATATATCAGGTGTTCGGCACATGAATCATCAGAATTTTTTGGGATATTGTAGGGGTCATTTGCTACCTTTTCACCGTTGGACCCTGGCTCTTAAGACTCACGGTTAAAGAGATATAATTTTTTTCTCAAATATTTTTCAAATGAGATAGAGTTCTTAATTGTTGTTACTTTTTTCAACATGGAATTTTGAAGTTGATTTATTTTCACAAAATCACAATATTTGTGGAATAAAAATTTGTCCCTTTTGTACTGTCAATTGGAATAAAGACTATTAACTAAAAGAACAAGCATACATTGCAGAATATTTAAAATTGAATGACAGGTATCAATAAAAAACTTACGAGGGTTTGAAGACGAGATTTTGGATAATTTGACAAAAATAATTTAAAAAATCTTATCTCGTTAACCGTGAGTCTTAGGACCCATAGTCCAAAGGTGGAAAGGTAGCAAATGACCCCAACAATATCCCAAACAATTTGGATGGTTCATGTTCCGAATACCCTGTATATGAGAGCGTTACACTCCAACACCGTTTGACCGATCATCGCAAACTTTGTCACCTCTACGTGGTTTTTCATAGAGAAGATTTATATATAAAAAAAAGAAGAGAGGTGTCAAGGAACACCCGGATAGAACGAAGTTCCTTTCTATTACTTGGTGAAGGAATTGTAATAAAATTGCTGATTGATTTTTATTTTAGTACTTACATACAAGTATTTAGGAAATTTAGTATTATAGAGAATAACAAATAACGTAAACTTAAATAATTAATTTTGAAAAAGAGGCTAAGAGCTCGTACGAGATTGTAAATGAAAAAATTAAAAAAACCAGGAGTCACCTCTGGGATTCGAACCCAGAAATACGACACACTAGGGTTCAGTACTTAGACCACCCGGTCGTCAACGCTATGTAATTTTTTAGACGCAAGATTGATAATAACGAAAGGATAACGTATCGCCACGCTATATAATTGAATATAAATCTACATTACGTAGTCATTATTCTATGGGACAAATTTGTAAAGCTTTATCTTTTCATTTTCATTATGCCATATCTGATTCCTGTCGTAATCTGTTCTTTTATACATATAACTTATACACAATTATTTCGATGTTTCACATCAATGCATTGGCGACGCAGCGGAGTGGGATCAGAAAGAGACGGGAGGAGAGAACGGAAAGAAAGAGGGAGGAGAGAACGGAAAGAAAGAGGGAGAAAACGGTGTGCGCGCGAAAAAAGTTTCGTTACAACTTTTGGTCCTATTTTTTTCCGTCTAGCCCCCTTTCGCAACGCGCGATAAGAAATTCGTTCCAAAAATGGCGAAATCAGCTTGATATAATTATGTATGAATGAATTTATCGTAGAATGTGTGGCCCGGTAACTGGTATGGCGCATTCGGCATTTTGCGCCAAATATTACCGAAGCAGCACGTGGCCGTGTCGCTAGTGTAATTTATAAATTATAAAGCTTTTCGAGGTGTAGTTGTGGTTGAATTTAAAGTCCCATACTATTCAAATTACAATTCACAAACTTCTAATTATCTAATTCATGTGTGCTAGAGTCCACTTGAACAGCATATCGAAGTTACAAGCATATACAAAATAACTGAGATTCTATTCTCAACGATATCTTCTCACTTTCTGAATTGATCATCGTTCAAATAAATTGGTGCCATCACAAGTGTCGAAAATGATATTAATCTCCCTGGATGGTTCATATTTCATATTTGAAAACAATATCTGACTTACCTCCGACCGACGTAAGAGAATTCCTAGTAGCTAGCACGTGCGGCGTTAAATAATCACCCGAAGAAGTCACGTTAGTTGACTGAATAGCTGACGTGACACTAGTCGAAGAATCCTCGCGAGTCACTCGAAACTTGATCGACGTCATTTTCGCGATGAACACTGTCATTTATTCCTGCAAAAAAAAATCAATTAGTTTGGAGTCATATATCAAATCAAATCAAATCAAATCAAATCAAAATATGCTTTATTGTCTTAAAATTATACTTTATTGACAAAGCGAAAAATATAGGAACTAAACAATGTAAAACATAAAAATAAGCACACATCAATCAAAAATTATAACAACTAAACAATGTAATACCTAGAAATAAAAACACATCACACCACATTTCCATACAAAATATATACAAACTTTATTCAATTGGTCATATCGATCAATCAATGCTCAGTAGTAGTCCTCTATAGAGTAATAAGGTCTATCAAGAAAAAAAGATTTTGTTCGTTTCCGAAAATTGGTCAAGGAAGTTAGGTATAGATTTTAATTCCTCTGGAAGGAAAGGAGTAGGGAGGTGAATATGTTGTCCCGAAGATCTGGTGGAATACCCGTGCTGTGATACCAAGGGTACGGCATGAAAATACTTCATGAATCAAGCACGCAGATTCAAGTAAATATGAAGAAGGAAGCGTTAAAATTCCATT
>JARQZK010004525.1:2500-87500 GCA_030704885.1 Cynegetis impunctata | reverse complement strand
ATATAATATTGAGTAGTCAGCATTCAGCATATTCATATTAATCAAAATCATATTATTTTATGCAACTACCTTCCTTTCAACCTACATTATATCATATAATTTATTAATTAGGATAGAAGGTATTTACATTTACTGCATTTCATTCATTTCAAGATTTGTGGCAACGCTGCGGAGGCAACGTTGCCAATCAACATTCATTATGACTGCCACAGAAAAGCAAACAACGGTGCATATACTCCGAATGAATACCTACTTCATTGCAATAGAAAAGCAAAACACATGTAAATGGCAACACCGATAGAGACCCAGACTCATACAATGTCGACCAATCACAACTATAGAATTTCGCGTGACATCGAGTGAATTCGTTGGAAAGCATTAATTCAATCGTAGTGTGATCGTAGTTACTAATGGCCGTAACAGCAGCGTGTTTACTTATATTGCTCGCATATTGTTTTAAAATGAGTTTGGTTACTGAAGTTAATTTCAAAAATTTCAATGGTGACTTAGTGGAATATTTGTTATCCCATAACTTTAGTGCACTAAGTTATGAGGATCAAGTTTTGATAAAAACATTGCGACCTACCCCTGAATTAAGCAATTTGGTGCAGCGTAACAGACAACAAAACCGCGTTTTTAATACAAGGAATTATGAGAGACATCCTTGCCTAACCGGATCACAGGTAAAAAATAAATTATTTTGTTGGCAGTGTTCACTTTTTCCTAGTGAAAATGTCTCTGTTTGGGGCCGCTTAGGATTTGAGGATTTAATTCTATACCTAGTTGAAAGTGAGGAATTTTTCACCGATAAAGTAACTTTAAATACAGCACGCGGATTAAAATCCTACTTACAAGATAAGGAATTTATATATTTTTTAAACATCTTTAAATTAATTTTTGAACAAACAGAAATAGTTTTTCAAATCTTACAGCACAAGTTTTCAGATGTAATTTACTCACGAAATCGGCTCAAGTTTCTTTTGGAAAAAATTTCAGGATTTCGAGCAGAAGTTTATTTTAAAAAACTATTTTCTGTATTTCAAACTACTGATGATACGACTCAATTTGGCCCAAAACGAAAGAAATTCAGTTACGCAGATATGGAGCTTCACTATAAGCAAATATTTTATGAAATTTTTGATACTATTAGGGGTCAAATAGAAATAAGGTTCTCTGATTTGAAAGAACTGCATTTCTTCGACTTACTCAATAAAAATTTGTTAACCGGATTTTCGGCTAATTTTCCAGATAACCTTTTGGAAAATTCATATCAAAAATACACTTTTTTTGATAAGGTGGCCATAAAAAGTGAACTGTGTGTTGTTTATAATGACAATGAAATTTTGGGGCAAAATGAAAATCATGTGAGGACTATTAAATACCTTTTTGATAATGATTAAAATCAAGATTTACCCCAAGTTTATAAACTCTTATATCTAATTGTTTCTATCCCGGTGACATCGGCTTCCGTAGAGCGCTAGTTTTCCACTCTTAAGAGAATTAAAACTTATTTACGAAATTCAATGAGTCAGGATCGTTTGAAAAATATTAGTTTGTTGTCTATTGAAAAGGAATTGGTAAAACTTTCGGCGAAAGACAAAAAATTTTATGAGGATATTATAGATCATTTTGCTAACGTTAAAGATCGCAGAATCCCGCTAATCTTCAAAAAAATATAATAACTTTTTATTTATAACTTTTTATTTATAATACAAATTCGTTAAGTAGGTAGGTAGGTACCTATTTTGTGAAAGAAAACAAAATTTGATGAATTGATTAATTGGCCGAGAAGAGTTTATTTGAATATTGTAAATAGGAGTTGTAGGTCTCAAGGTTAGACACTCGAAAGTGAAAACAAATTAATAGCTTAGGGTGCTTGTTTTACTTTGATTTTCTTTAAATTATAAGGAGGTTGACCTTGAAATCCTAAAAATTATCGCCTATGGTGTATTTTTTAACACCTCTCAAACCAAAACCTCACGAGTCGCCACTGATATATATATATATATATATATATATATATATATATATATATATATATAAATATAGTTATATATATATATATATATATATATATATGTATATATAGATTTTTTTTTTCACCGAAAATTATTGCAGTTTATGGAATAATATACAGGGTATCTCAAAATTGATGGGACATAAAGCTACCACTTGTAGTCTTGTAGTACAGGTAAGTCAATTGGATCCCATTCAATCATATACCAAAGTGTACCGTTTGCCCGTGAGAAAATTTGAAGATTTAAATGAAAAAAACATTTTTGTACGCTGTAAATAATTGAGTGAAATTTTATGAAATTCGCAAAAGTGCATTTTAAATGGTTACTCTCATTTCGGTTACCAAAGAAACCTAAAAAAAACTGTAGAAGAGCTAAAACCACCCTCATCCCTGATATGTTTTTTAGAATTTTCTTAGAGGCGGTAATACGATTTTTTTAGCAAGAAATATGCAATTGATTGTTGTATATTGCGAATATCGCTACTAGCATTTACGTAGCACACTCTCGTGAGTATATCCAGAGTTAAAAAACACTATGTTAGTGTGCTTCGGAATCATATGCGCCAGTGTTGCAG
Source organism: Cynegetis impunctata (assembly GCA_030704885.1). NCBI lineage: Eukaryota > Metazoa > Arthropoda > Insecta > Coleoptera > Coccinellidae > Cynegetis > Cynegetis impunctata. Next base: position 84,908 of record JARQZK010004525.1, on the reverse strand, counting down.
AGCAGATATCTTCATGTCAGGCAGTAAGTATTCTCTAGCCGGATTCTGGATTTTCGATTTAAACAGTGAATTGGTTTTCAATATCTTTGGTGAAGGGCGCTCTGAGTTGTTATCCAGAAAGTGTTATCGACCACGATTTGTGACGATTTGTGTTAAGGAACAATTAGAAACTTGTTAATTCACTTCGAGTTAAATGAGCTGCACTTATGAGATCTAATAAGACCGAAACAGCTCTATGTCGATTTTGAGTCGGATTGACTTGAAGATTTCTATAATTCATCTTTATATTGTGAATGCAGATTTTGTGTTGCAGAATACGTATAACCAGCTCCCTTGGAAAACTGTTCAATAATTTTTTGAATTATTGAAGAACTTTCCTTGTTCACTCTATGTAATGAAATTGACTATGATCAGCTAGTATCTTTTCCATGATTTGATTGAAATATATATATATATATATATATATACATATATATATATATATTATATATATATATATATATATATATATATATATATAATATATATATATATATATAATATATATATATATATATATATATAATTATATATATATATATATATATATATATATATATATATACTGGGTATACCTGTTCCAATGGATTATCTTAGCCATTTCGAAAGATGAAAATTTGAAAATTTCATGACCTTCAATTCGTTCAAGGAACCTTCAACTGAGAAAAACAAAAATTGAAAGTCACTTCCGGTTTGACCGGAACATATTGGCATCTTCAGGGGCTCCCATCGGCCCAAATTAGCTGAAATTTCGTACCTGGGATTTTTTCCGTTGCAGAACGAAACTTTCAAACTTTGGTTGAATTGTCCCAACCGCCGCAATTTTCACGTAGATATTTCTTGTTTTTTCGTGGTTTTTGAAAATTTGCCAAACCCCACAGCTTCTGCAGATTCAGTTAGAGGGTTCAAACTTGGTACGTAGATTGAATTAATGTTGAGGAAGTGCCTTAGGGTAGTTTCAACCATTTTTTCAGATCGAATAAACTGAACTTTTGTCAATGAGTTTGTTTTCTACACAGAATAATACTATAACAGTGGGGGTGTCCCAATTTTGATCGGGAAAAGAGTTTAGTGATTTTTCAAAGCTTTCCTCATCTAAAATGAGGAAGAGGGTTGGAAATTTGTTGATCAACTGATTTGGAGTTAAAGAAGTGCATTTAAGAGACATCAGTTCAGTTCCTTAGGACACTGTGCAATCCAGACACTTGGCGAATGAAACCTTTGTCTGACTTCTGACTCGACTATCACTAGAGCGTTGCTATGCGAAGTGATAGCTGTATTCCTTTATGACTATAGTTATTTCATCAATAAATGAAGAATTTTAATGGTTTAGATGTTGATGATAGCGACGATGAAGTCTGTTAAGTTTCAAGTTAGCGTTGTTAATTTATTTCATTGTGCCTACTATTTAATAAGGAATATATAGCGAAAGGAACTTCGTTCCAACTGGGTGTCTTTTTTCGCCCATTTCCTAGTATATAATATCGAAATCACTAACAAAAAAATTTGGTCAGTTTTGTTTATCATCAGTGATTATGCCATTTTCAAATAAATAAATATCTCATATCATTTAAAATCTCTCATCTATATTAATATATTTTCTCGAAGAAGAAAATTTTTGTCTCAGATTGCATTATTATAGGAATATCGTATACATTATCTTTTAAATTTTTTTCATGATTGTAAAAGTTCTTCATTAATTATTTATTTTTTACTAGCGACCCGCCCCGGCTTCGCAGGGATAATTTCATTTTACTGGCTAGAGAACACTGATAGACGCATGCGATCGCTTCGAATAATACAATGCTATAGAGCAAGGCTCGGAAAAGAAAAAAAAAGGAAATACACGTGTTTCATTTTTCCCTGAAATATATGTTCAGCCAGATCAGAGGATACACTTGTATGTACAAGTGCTTTAAGTATAGGTGAGACGGGGTATTCATGGAACATAGGAAGTGTGGGTAGGTGTTATAGGATTAATACTGGCACAGCATTCGCCTTGTAAGTATACAAGCATGAGGAACCCTCTGAAAAAAACTCATGGCAGACCAGTCGGCCCCGGGGTTTGAACCCGAGACCTCCCAAATACTAACCAGCGTACCGAATTACTTGAATAACTAGCTTGGTGCGAGGAGCGGCCATCGATGTGCTATTTATAGGCACACGGTACCGGCACACCCCGCGCCCGCCGCTTGCTGCCAACCGCGACGAAACGTGGTCGTTAAGCCTCTGCTTCTTGAATATCTAATATCTTCTAAGATATCCATTTTAATGAAATGCTATTCAGAGCAGTTCTGATCTACATGAAATGTACAACGTATGAAATATATTTAATTGGATGAGGAATAATACTGTATTGTATGAAACAGCTTGGTTAATAACAAATATTTTTTTGTAATATTTGAAAGATAAAAATGGTTTACTGTGGGTTATCCTTGGGAGGTGAATGTATATCATTGCGGGACTTTTTTTTATCGATCTTTTCAAGATGTAGTAGAACCGTAGTACATTAAATTGATCTATCTCGTAGTTCAGGCAGAGTTTGCGAAGAAAAAAAATATATTTAATATATATATATATATATATATATATATATATATATATATATATATATAAACCTTGCTCTTGAATCACTCTATCTATTGTTGAAAACTGCAATCAAATCCGTTGAGTAGTTCTCTAGATCTAGGTGAACAGACAGTTAAAGATTATATACTATGTGAAGAAATCGAATGAATCCTAAGATTTTATTATAAGTCCCAATCTAGATGATTTTTCGAGCAATAGAATAAATTTGTTGTTTGTCCTGGTTGAGCCCATTCACATATCTAATTATTAAAATCAAAACTAGTCGTGTTAAACTGGTGTGAAATTGAGATTTGCTTATTCAGTTAGATTTCACAATTACAAAATACTGCATGGATTTATATTGAAATGTTAAAGCATATTATGAATTATTAATAATTGCCAGCAACGTGCCAATATTCAAGTCCGTTTAATTAAAGCAGTAAGGTGTGTCATACGTTCTAGGAAATTTCCTATTATGTAAACAAAACGAATATTATTATCGAATAGGCAATAAAATATCAAAGTATATTCATCGGCAACTACCATCATTTTGCATTATAATCTAAATCGATATCAGTTTATGGCAGGTATTCATTTCGATTTAATAGTTATGAATCTGTCAACTATGGAAAATATTGAATTTTTGCAAGTGCTAGTTAATATAAAATACGTAAACTGCACTTAAATATTGAAAAATGTTTATATGAAATAAGTTTCCAAAACATATGCTCAGTACAGTAATAATATATATAACTCTTTATTTTTATAGGTATAAAAAGAATGTTAAGTAAATATACGAAAAAAATTCTAGAAGTTATTCCTTGGCCTATTCTTAAGATATTTCGTCCTATGATGATTTCTGAAAAACCCCTTTGTTTCGAAGATACCGGGTAAACAAAATTTGTGACAGTAACAATATTTTATCATAAAAAGTACATGTGATCTTGCTGGATCTACAAGAAATGTTCGAAATGACTGTCTCCAGCTTGTCTTCTCGTCATTGAGTGCCGAACTCTTTCAAACACAACGGGGTCGTTTCTAATTGAGTAAGAATCAGCAATTATTCGATTTCGCAAGTCGTCCAAATTCTCCACTTGAGTAGCGTAAACTAATGACTTCAGATATCCCCATAAGAAATAATCCAGAGGGTTTAAGTCTGGGGATCGAGCAGGCCATGCGTGTGGCCCGCGTCGACCAATCCAGTGATCTCTGTATGTTTCTCTTTGAAAATCGCGAGCAAACAAACTGAAAGATTATGGCGAATCATCGTGCATAAACCACATTGCAATTCTTATACTTGATAAACTCATTAGCATGAGCCATACTTTTATCTACATCAATGATTTCAACTTATATCGAAAGTGGATACCTATCGCAAATCAAAATGGTTTTTCTGAAATTATCATTGGACGAAATATTCTTAGAATAGGCCAAGGAATAACCTCTTGAATTGTCACGGCATGTCACGGCATGTTATTTTTCCGCACGAAATTCATTGAAGTTAATTTTCGATCTCCAAGGTACCACGGAGGGAAGGATTCGCCTCCGCGGCAAAGTTCGACCAAATCTCCCAAACCGTAGTGATCGATCGTAAACCGCAAATTATGTGATTGTCTTCTGCACCTAGGGATTTCGTTTATTGTTGTATTCACTTCCAAATTTTACAACCCATATTTGGCCACGCCGTTCGATTCAGGACCAAAGAAACCGAATCACGAGTCAACAATTGCTTGTATAGATGCGGACTAGAACGCATTTGCTCCTTTTATTGGATATTTTCCTACGCTGAATTTCTTTCATTATTATACATACATTCATATATATATATATATATATATATATATATATATATATATATATATATATATATATATATATATATATATATATATATATATATAATATATATATATATATAGTCTATATTATATTATATATATATATATATATATATATATATATATATATATATATATATATATCCTCGATTATCCGCCGAACCAATTGGGACCAAGACTAGTTCGGATAATCAAAAGTTAGGATAATCGAAACGTTGTTTTTTCAAGAAGAGATAATAAACAACACCTCTTTGAAATTTTTATTTTATTTGGTGATTGTTGCTTTTCCTTCACCATGAAGAAATGCTAGAAATCAGTTAGTTCCACCTTTATCTGACTTTCACATAATTTAAAATTTTGTTTCTACTGTACGAACTTTACGTTTTTCCTCTTGGAAGTCAAATACAAAAAGGACCAATTCAGATCCATATTTTCATCTGCGCGTTGTGAGAAATACATTGAAACTGCGCGCGGACACTCGATGCTTCTGTCGGATAATCGAGATTCAGATAATAATAATGATGATGATAATAATAATAGCATCTTTATATGGAAATCACAGATGTCCGGTAAAAACAAGGTTTCTACTACAAACAGCTTGGCAGTCCCGATAGTCACTTACTCTTTCGGGGTTGTTAACGGCACGGTAAATGAAATTCTCGATTTCGGCAGATCCACAAGAAAAGTAATGAACATGAATCGGAGCCTGCATCCCAATTGCTCGACACAGAGAATATACCTTCATAGTTCGCAGGTAGGCAGGGGTTTGCAAAGTTTGGAATACCAACACCATCAACAAACCTTAGAAATGGCAATAAGGATATTGAGAAGTGAAGACCCGCTTCTAAAAATGGTAGCTCATCATGAAATCAGGAATCAAGGAGCGTTCCTATTCAGAGCTGGACGGAGAGCCTTGGAAAAGCTCAATATGACATATCAATTGAGCCTGAGCTAGCAGGAACACCGATCACGCCGGCCGAACAAAGAAGACTGGGTGGGCGAATAAGACAGGCACAACTGAAGACACTACTCGAAGATCATATGAGTAAAAATCTACAGTCCATATATTACAGGAATTTGGAAGAACAGGGCCTGTCGGAAGAATTATCCTTTGGCTTTTTGAAATCGGCTGGGCTTAAGTGAAAAATACAAGATGGTATAAAAAGAACATAATGAAAGTGGACACCTCAACAACTTGCAGGACATGCCATAGTCAGCAGGAAACTCTTATGCACATCCTGTCCGCTTGCAGAGTTCATGCCCCATCAGGGTATATAGAAAGACAAAATGGGGCGCTCCGAATTCTCTACTTCCAGCTGGAAGAAGTTTATGGTATAGACAAAGAACCAGTTGTTGAGAACGATAGAGCTCGCATATACTGGAACTATGCTTTTCCAACAACTCGGCAGATCTACGCAACAAAGCCAGATATAGTCCTACTGGACAAAGAGCTCGGAGAATTGTTTGTTGTCGAGTTTTCGTCCTCTGCCGAAAATAATGTGGTGATGAAAGAAGAACAGAAAAGGGAAAAATACAGAGATTTTATATTCGAGCTGAGGACACTATACCCAGGGCATAAAGTTACGATGGTCGTACTGATCATAGGTTGTCTAGGCGGAATGAGAGCTAACTATGTGACAGAATTGAAGATTATTCCGGCATGCAGATCTCTGGCCGATATATTGACGCGCAGAATGCAGAAATCAGTGTTGCTCGGGTCACTTTGAGTCATCAGGTCCCATGAACTATAGAGGCTGCTTTCAGCTCATCTCTTTCGTTAAGGGACGCTGTAAGGGCAGGATGAAGAACTACTCCAAGGAATGTGTGAGAGGTTGTTTAGTGAGTAACCAGCAACATCCGGAGTATCACATATCCCTGAGAATGCGTGCGGGATACTCTCAGGGTAGTAAAAAAAAATTTCCTCTCACACGGACGTAAAAAAAATGATAATAAAAATAATAATAATAGCATCTTTATTAGCTTTTGGATAGTTTTTCCAACATACATTCCTGCCCATATAATGTTTACTGTACATACAACTATTTACTTAATAAGAAAAATTTTTTTAGACGTTATTTAAATATCAATACATTTTGTGATAACTTGATATACTCTGGTAATTGAGTATATAAAATTAGACCACCGACAAAAAGAGATTTATACAATGTGTCTGTCCTATACTTATCTATGTGATATTCTTCCGTATTCCTCAGGCCATATGATATAGTGGATCTTTTAACTAATGGTGCTGACAAACATTTTGGTGCTAAATTATTTACAATTTTATGTATGAATATTAAATTGGACTCATGAATCATGCTTTCGACACTGAGGTAATTTAGTCTTTTTAACATAACTTAAACTGCAGTGAATCTATTACAATTTAATAATATTGTCATTAATTTATTCTGTAGGAATTGTAATTTACATATATCCTCCTTATTACAATACAATAATAGAAACATACAATATGTGAAATGATGATGGATCAAGGCATTGCTGATCAAACGTATGGTCCATCCTGTCAATTTTCACGATAGTCTATTCAGAAAACTGATCTTTTTACCCAGTTTTCTACACATAAAATCCACATGTTGACTAAGACTTAAGTACTGGTAGATAGATAATCGAAGTTCTACTGTATATATATATATATATATATATATATATATATATATATATATATATATATATATATATATATATATATATATATATATATATATATATATATATATATAGGGGTGGCTATTCGAAGGCGGCTAAGGAGGCTATGCCGCCTCCTCAATATTCTGTGTATCACTACTATACTATATTAAATAGTCAGCATTAAGCATATTCATATTAATCAAATTCATATTATTTTATACACCTACCTTCCTTTCAACCTACATTATATAATATAATTTATTAATTACGATAGAAGGTATTTACATTTACTGCTTACCGCATTTCATTCATTTCAAGATTTCATTTCAACAGTGGCAACGCTGCAGAGGCTTAAAAAGGTATATTTTCAACGTTCGTTATGCCTGCCACAGAAAAGCAAACAATGGTACGGTGAATACTGCGAATGAATACCTTATTGCAAAAGAAAAGGAAAACACATGTAAATGGCAACATCGATTGAACCTAGCTGCTCGGTTCAAAGCATTATTTATTCTATTACAGTGCACGTAGCAAGCATGTGCGGTGATTTTTAATTTATTTTGCTCCCGTATTGTTTTTAAAACGAGTTCGGTTACTGAAGTTAATTTTAAAAATTTCAATGGTGACTTAGTGCACTAAGTTAAGACGATAAAGTTTTAATAAAAACATTGGGACCTACCCCGGAATTGAACAATTTGGTGCAGCGTAACAAACAACAGAATCGCGGTTTTAATATCAAAAATTATGAGAGACATCCTTGGCTAATCGGATCACAGGTAAAAAATAAATTATTTTGTTGGCAGTGCTTACTTTTTACTAGGAAAAATGTCTGTTTGTTTCATTTTAATCTATTTTTGGGAGGGTCCTATTTTATTTTCGGCAAGAAAAAACTCTCACCTCCCCGTTGGTTCTTGCTGGGCAACAATTGATTAATTCCTCGAATAGGTAACAAATTCGTTACGTAGGTAGGTAGGTACCTATTTTGTGAAAGAAATAAAAATTTGATGAATAGATGAATTGATTAATTGGCTGAGAAGAGTTTTTGTGACTATTGTAAATAGGAGTTTTAGGTCTCAAGGTAGACACTCGAAAGTAAAAACAATTTTTTTCGCAAAGAAATTAATATTTTAGGGTGCTTGTTTTACTTTAATTTTCTTCAAATTATGAGGCGGTTGACCTTGAAATCCAAAAATTTTCGCCTATAGTGTATGTTTTAACACCTTTTGTAGCCTCCTCAAACCAACACCTCACGAGCCGCCACTGATATATTTATATATGATATATATATATATATATATATATATATATATATATATATATATATATATATATATATATATATTATATATATATATATATATATATATATATATATATATATATATATATATATATATATATATATATATATATATATCAGTGGCGGCTGGTGGGGTGTTGGTTTGAGGAGGCTACAAGAGGTGTTAAAAAATACACTATAGGCGAAAAATTTTTGATTTCAAGGTCAACCGCCTCATAATTTGAAGAAAATTAAAGTAAAAAAAGCACCCTAAAATATTAATTTCTTTGCGAAAAAAATTGTTTTTACTTTCGAGTGTCTACCTTGAGACCTAAAACTCCTATTTACAATATTCACAAAAACTCTTCTCAGCCAATTAATCAATTCATCTATTCATCAATATATATATATATATACATCTATATATGTATCTATATCCCTATATATATATATATATATATATATACCTATATATATATATATATATATATATATATATATATATATATATATATATATATATATATATATATATATATATATATATATATATGTATATATATACCTATATATTTATATATATATATATATATATATATATATATATATATATATATATATATATATATATATATATTGAATATTCTAACATCGCAATTAAAGACTAACGAAATAATGAAAAATAATTTACAGCTCAATTTATCATACGATGAGTAGAGAACAGAAAAGGCAACGTAATTTTCAACATAAATGGATTCGTTCAAGTTAATGAGAACATTTCGCCAACTACGTTGGATGAACCGCAATATATTTATTTAGTTTATATTTAGTTTTTCATTTTGCTCGACTCTTTCAAGTGTCATTTACAAAAATGACATGGACATTTCCTACATGGATCTGGTACGTGTTTCATATGACGTATCGACCGCTTGAACAGGCAGTTTGTCTTTTCCGACTGGTGAAATGCGGTAATGATGTAGAAAACAGTTACCGCTTCAGGGATCAGGGGATTATTGTTTTTTAGCTTAATTGGGCGTACCAACACTAAAAATGATACATTTCTGGTTCGTTTTTGTATTTTCTCCTAAGTCGTTGAAGCATCAACGTGTGGTGTAAAACCAAAATTCGTAGACCAGAATTATATCGAAATAATATATTTTTACAAGTATATTACAAGAAATGAGTTTTATTAAATCATGAAAAACAAGGAAAATTCTTCAATAATTTAAAAAATTATCAAACAACTCTCCAAAGGAGCTGGTTATACGTATTCTGCAACGAGAAAAACAACAGCTCTCTAGGAAAGTTGTTCGATAATTTTACAAATTATTGAAGAATTTTCCTTGTTCTTTTTATGTTATTTATGAAGTTGACTATGACCGACAAGTGTGTTTTTCATCAGTTGACTGTTGTATTTTGCGAATATCGCTGCTAGTATGTACGGAGCGCACTCTGGTGAGTATATCCAGAGTTTTTGAAGTGAAACTTTTTGCCCTCATGAGGGTAAAATTCTTACGGATGAAACGGATGTGAGATGAAATGTGTGTCCAAAAAGAGGGAGAGAGCGATTGAGACCGATTGAGAGAGAGTGAGAAAGGGCGAACGTAAATTGAAGCACATAGCCATGGAGCGAGAGGAGGGAGAGAGCGAGAGACAAAGGGAGATCGTGATACTGTGCGCTTAAGAAAGTGACTTCCGTCGTGTGTCTCGCGTTCTTCTCGTACTCAACGATCAGACGACGAAATTTTCATCTTGAACACGACGATCGCGTACGTATCGACGCGAGAACGGAGGTCGCGATTCCGCGACACCGGTTCAGCTTTCGCATTCAAGACGGCGCGGTTCGCCGCGATTAGCCGTCCGATGGCCGTCCAACAATCAATTTGTTTTGATTTTTGACAATTTTATTATTTCAATTACAATTGAATTCATTAAATTCGTAACATACTTATCTTCCTTTTTCCCTCCCCCTAAGTCTTGGAAATCTGAAGTTTCAGATAAGTATAAACTTAAACAAGAGTTTTCCAAAGAAGTTTCACTTCTGACATGTGTACTTTGTACGCACGCACTTTTAATATACTATGTTTGAATGCTTTGGAATCATATACACCACTACTGCAGAGTAGATATCTTCCCTAACGACACAAGTACATCCCCTGTACATCCCAGGGACGTCCTTCATTTGCTACTAGTACGTCCCTGGGATATCCTTTGTCGGGACATGGTACCTACTAGGGACGTCCCAGGGACATCTACTTTCCACCGAAAAGGACACCCATGGGATGTCCTTCAGGTATGTCCCAGGGATATCCCGAAGATATATATGAGGTACATCCCCTGGACGTCCTGGCATTTCCATTTCTTTGATTCATATAATTTGAAGAATTTTATGGAAAATTTGGAGAAAAAAAATTCAAAGATTCTCAACACAAAACAAGTTTAATTCATGAAAGAATGTAACAATTGTGTCAAAATATGATAATTACAGAAAACGACAAACAAAAACTCATCCTATATATATATATATATATATATATATATATACATATATATATGATAAATCAACAAGAGAATAGAAAAAATCTACAAACAAACACTCACTCTAAATATAAATTCATATGATAAATAAATGAAAGAAACTAGATAAATTAATCAGTTTAAAATTATACATATATTTTAGGGTGACGGTGCATTTGTTGGAGCCAGTATTACATCATCTTTTTCTCTATGGCTTCTCTCCTTGGCCCTTAATGAATAGACTATAAACATAATATTCAGAATGGGTTAACCATATATTATTGCATCAATTATTTGATTCAAAAGAGTACATTCAATATTTTAATATTATACCAACCTTAAATTCAATTTTTTTAATTGTTCAACTACACCTTATGTAACTATACTTTATATCAACTGATAATAATCCTTCAAATGCTCACGACAATGGCCGATCACAAACAATAAGAATGCAGAATGCCGGAAGGCCGTGCCGTTGATCTTCTAACAAAGAACAAAGAAAACAAACTTGCGTATTAGGTATATTATGAGGTTAATTTACATTGTTTACAGATCACCAAATAATTCAAACAATGTTGTCAAAAGAAATAATTTTCTACTTGTGAAATGGTCACTTCCCAGAAATGTATAAGATATATTTCATTTTTCTCCATAATTATTTTCCAGAAGAAAAACAAACATTTTCAACATTTCGACGAGTTTCGATGATTTTATTATAATATGTGAGTGGATAGTGGATATCGAAAATTTCAGGGACATGAATGGGATATCCTATGGATATTCCAGATGGGATGTCCTCTGGACAAATTATGCGGGACATCCCCTGGATATCCCAATCATGTCCTTGTACCGCGGTACATCAAAAGGACATACCTAGGACATCCCTGTGTTGTTAGGGTTCATGTCAGGCAGTACGTATTCTATCGACGGAATTCAGAATTTTCGATCTTAGTGGTGAATTGTTGGTTTCCAACATCCTTGGTAGAGGGCTCTCTGGGTTGTTATCCAGGTAGTAGTCCGACTGCGACATGTATTGGGGAACAATTAGAAATTTGTTAATTCACTCCTAGTCAAATAAGCTGTACTGATGAGATCTAATAAGATCGAAACAGCCGTATGCTGATTTTGAGTCGTGGTGACTTGATGATTTCTATAATTCACTGTTGGATGAAGAATTCTCGTGGCGCAATACATAGAATCAACTCCTTTGGAATGTTATTTGATAATTTTTTTAACTCTTAAACAATTTTTCTTGTTCACTTTATGTAGTCAACCGAATCTATTTGTTCACTGAATAAGTTATATCTGTTATTTTCTATGACTTCTCAAAAGTTTAATTTCAATCTTGTAATCTCTCTTCGTAAAATATGGAAACCTATATTGAACTAATGATTTTCATAACTTTTTATTTATTGTTGTTTATGTATTGTGCTAAAGCGTTGTTCGTACTGTGGACGTTATTCATATTTTTTCATGTATCAAAATTTATGTAAATTCAGAAATCAATTCCTCAATATTCCTTTCTTTTCGATGAAGCCAACTGTGGCGAAATGCTGTGAAATTCGTTTTTTAATGAATTAATTTCTGTGTGCAATTATCGATATATATATATATATATATATATATATATATATATTTATATATATATATATATATATATATATATATATATATATATATATATATATATATATATATATATATATTATATATATATATATATATATATATATATATATATATATATATATATATATATATATATATATATATATATATATATATATATATATATATATATATATATATATATATATATAGGGTTTCCCGAAATTAGACGTCAATATTTCAAACACATATTCTACTTCAAAAGATAGATATAATAGTTCATATAAACTAGGGTCCCCAACTTCTTCGTTTTTAAGATACAGGGTGTTAAAGGTGAAGACCTGATGGTGGTTTTTTGTAAATATTTTCGAAACCTGTGATGGTAATTGGATGAACTTTGGTACAGTTACAAAACTTTTTACGCTCTATTCCATGTACTGAAAGTGACTATCGAAATATTTTCAGGAGTGCGTAGTGCAGGGGCGTATTAGCGAAAAATTTGGCCCAAATTTTTTGGTGGTTAATTTTTAGTTATTTTGACTTCAAAATTTGAAAATATGAAGCTTTTTGTACAAATAATGTCCTCCTCTCAATTTTCGCTAGGAAGCAGCATTTTCGAGAAAAATGCAATTGAATATTTCTTTAGGAATTGATTTTTTGTTTTCCAATGTGCAAATCGAAGAGAAAATAATCAGAAACCTGGGAATAAATGACGTTTTTCGATTTGCTAGGTAAAAGAAAATAAGCTGTCAATTATTAATCGCCCAGTATTTATTTGTGCTGCTTGTTGCCGGAAAAGAGCTATTTAGTAGTAATCCAGAGGGTTTCAAATAGAAAATTAGCAGATATCCACTTTGTACATGGTTTATGCAATGGCAGAGCACAACGGTGAGCCAGCTCAATATGGTATGAATATTAAGAATTGGCTATACGAGTAATGGATTAGAAGAGGTGTTCCTATTCTGTGGGCACCCCGATCGCCGGATTTAAATCCACCAGACTAGATACTATATTCCGGGCCGTATAAAAGATATAGTATACGCAACAGAAGTAGACAACGAGGAGGAGTTGGGTGAAACAATACGTGTGGCAAGGAATGATATACGGCAAAACCATTTTGAAGTTTCGCAAGCTTCACATGCGATTACCCGTAGAGACCCAAATATGCCTTCATGAGCAGAGCAACTTTTTCGAGCATCTTATCTGAATGTTAGAATAAGTAAACCTCAAATAATTGTTCTTTATGTTTAGTTCAGTGGTACCCAAACTGGGGGGAAGGGCATTGAGAGGCGCGAGAGCCTACAAATTTTGGGCTTTAAAATGACAAATTTCATATTTGACAAATTCTAATAAAAAAGAAATATATCGGTTGCGCACTTTCAAAGATAACACCAAGAATTGCCGAACTTAATGAGAAAATGCAGCACCACACTTCGCAATATACTAAAAACCGTTATCGGGTCTCCACCTTTAGAACGAAGAAGTGGACTATTTCTGGATGTAGAATAGATGGTTCGAATATTGACGTCTAATTTCGGGACAACAATCAATTCGTAAAGAAATATTAAAATGCATTTTTCTCGGAAATGCTGCTTCCCAGCGAAGTATGAAAATAGTACCTTATTTGTACAAAAAGCTTCAAATTTTTGAGTCAAAATTACTAAAACTTAACCATCATAAAATTTGGGCCAAATTTTTCGTCAGTACCCCCCTGCACTACTCCTGAAAATATTGCAATACTAACTTTTAGTACATTAAATAGAGCGTAAAAAGTTTTGTAACTGTAACAAATTTTATCCAATTACCTTCACTGGTTTCAAAAATATTTACAAGAAAACACCATCAGGACTTCACCTTTAACACCCTGTATCTTGAAAATAAAGAAGTTGTGGACCCTAGTTTATATGAACTTTTATCTCTATTTCTGGAATTAGAATATGTGGCCGAGATATTGACGTCTAATTTCGGGACATCCTGTATAAATATATATATATATATATATATATATATATATATATATATATATATATATATATATATATAGAAAGGTTAGTCAAAAAATGTTTTAACGTGTGAAACTTTAGTTCAAATATTACCATAATGTATGAAATTTGATGACAGTTCAGGAAGCTATCGGTATTGTGTTTGAATTTGTCCTACTGAAAGTAATACTGAACCTACACAACAGGGAAATCTAATTTAGCAGAGACATTTACTCAAACAACAATGTTTGGTTCGAATATCACTTCCAATCGATTAGGGCGTTTCCAAATTATTAAACATCAAGAATCCGCCTTCGGCATGTTGTTTTCGTCCCCAATATAGAATATCTAATATTGAAGACTGAAAGTTCCTAAGAATGTGAACGCTATAATTATTAAAACGAAATAGGAATTTTATGCTAGATCTGGAATTTTTTATCAAACTGTCATTCAAAGTTATTGATTTCTTTATATTTTACATCATCATTCATTTCATTTTCATTATGGAGTCCAATTGAAACTTAGATGACTCTTAAACTAATTAAACTAAGCTTCAACCTCAAACAATTAAGGCTTGTGAATTCACTAGAAGGTAACGAATGGATAATAAGTTTTATAAGTTTGTTGCAATCGTTTTTCTGGCCCATATGTATCTTTTAGTTAGGTCAGTTTCGTTGATATTATCAAATTTCAGTTTGTAGAGAATTGGGGTCTCGAATTCTAAAACACAATGTTTACGTCCACTTTAAAATATTGAATATTGCATCTCAAATCTGTTATGTCAGTTGCTAATGTCATGTCAATTTTTCGGTTTTCAGATCTGTGTCGTTCTTCTTCTCAAGTCAGTTGTCCTGTTATTAGTGGCCAGTAAGCCTTAAGGTTTACTTATATCAATTCAATACTGAGGAAGAAGGCCATAGCGTTCGAAAGGTATATTTTAAACTACAAGTTTTATTAGTAGAATAATAACCTGAAAATATCCAACAATTATGAATTTCCATTTGCTATATATATATATATATATATATATATATATATATATATATATATATATATATATATATATATATACAAACCCCTCTTTCCCACTGGGCACTAGGGCTCCGCGATCGATAGGGCCCCCCTAGATCCTGCCAGAGGATAGCCGACATTTATTACCGAAAATGAAAATCAAACGACTATGACTGTCTACAATACCTACTTGCTATTATCTTTTTTCATGAGCGAAGCTACTCTCGCCCGAGAATAAGACTTTCCGATTTCAGGATGTTTGAATGAATTTAAATATATAAAAATACTTATTATGAAGACGTAAACGAGTAGGAGAATGTTTTTATTTGACAAGTATTCATAGTGGAAATGGAGGAACTAATATTTTATTGTAAATATATTATATTTTGAAAGAAAAACAATTGGAGATACATTTCCAAATGTAGATATCACATCAAGAATATTTTTGAGCATGTGTAAATTGATTGAGAAGTATGTAAAATGATTCAAGAGAGATGAACCAGTATGTTGCTGATGCCCATATAGTGTGATATTATCAAAAACACACATTTAGAAGAAGTGATCAATGATTTTTCTCATTTCAAATCTACAAGGGTACCACTTCAATCAATCGTTTTTTGAGCAGTAAACTGTGCATGCTAAAAGAGTTACTTTTGAGGATTATATTATATTATCTATTCTTTCAATGTGGGTATAAGGAAATAAAAATAAGTCTAGAACTTTGTTATCTACATTCTTCGTCCATTCTATCGTGATGTGCCTAGGACCTCCAATAGGTTGAAGACGGCCCTGTATATATATATATATATATATATATATATATATATATATATATATATATATATATATATTTCAGGTTACACTCCTTACATCTCCATAACAGAAAACGTTATTCTAGTAAATATTTTTATCCCACCCATTAATGACCATATGTCCATCATGAGTTGTTTTTATGTATTTTTCTACACAATGTTCAAATGTTTCAATGTACTAACGAATATATTACTGTCCGTTATTTCACTCATCTCCTGCAAATTGCGTCAGAACAGAACCGTTTCTATTTTACGTATGTTTGTCAAATCAATCTTGACTAATGACGATTGTCCCCAGTCTTATCGTATGTCAAGATTCCGATCAAGATATCGTTCCAACCATTCACAAACTTTCGTTAGGAATACCGTAATCACATAGTATTATCCATATTTTATGTTGTCCAGCATTTTCTCCATGTGTCAATAATAACCAAGTGAGTTTGTACGAGGTATAATTATCGTAAATTAATTAAAGACATAGTGATTCTAGTGATTCAGTGAGTAATGCATGATACATAAATAATATGAAATATAAAAATAATAAAAATAATATAATATAATAATATATTTACCAAAGATTCATGTCATAACATAGATATTACATACTTTTATTCTATGCATTTCAAACAAATTTTTATTGCACCTCAGTAATTTAATACGTGTATATATATATATATATATATATATATATATATATATATATATATATATATATATATATATATATATATATATATATATATATATATATATATATATATATATATATATATATATATATATATATATATATATATATATATATATATATAAATATATATATATATATATATATATATATATATATATATAATGATTTATTCTGAAACGAAATACCATTTCATTTGCTATCTTAATGAAATACAAATAGCATAATAAACTGATTTACATTAATTCAACTCACATCAAAAAAATCAATTTAAAGCCTTTATTTCATCCAAAAAATCACATTTTCAATATATGTCTTATAAATGAAAATCGTGACAAGTAAGAAGCATGAGTTTACCTAGCAACTGCATGACATTTCTCTACTTCTCACATATTGTTCTCAGATAAACCTTCGCAGAATAGAAATACACAACTGAACCTATTCTTAGCAATAACTCTACACAAATACATGATCAAAGATATGATCAATAAAAAGGATAAGACAGGACTATTATCGGTTATATTATCTATGTGAATCCATTTCAGTTATGAATTCAATAAAAACACGTGATTGTTAGATATTCTCACTAAATTTCAGTTCATTGTGATACTAGCTTCGTCATTACAATTTACTTATTTATTCGATTTGGGGTTATGTTGCACTGCCACCTTAAGGTCTAGTGCTGCGGTTGTGGCCGTCTTCAATTAGTAATTACGTGCTTTTCGATTTAATATCAGGAGTCAGGTCTTCTTATATTAGATAGTAAAGAATATATATATATATATATATATATATATATATATATATATATATATATATAGAAATATATATATATATATATATATAGAAATATATATATATATATATATATATATATATATAAACATATATATATAAACATTCATATATATATATATATATATATATATATATATATATATATATATATAATATATATATATATATATATATATATATATATATATATATATATATATAGAAATATTCGTACATTCATGTTTTTCCAGTATAATTTTCAAGAGGTGAGAAAATTCATACAATTATGAACTGAATGCAATCCTTATATCCATTATTAATAATGAATTCGTTCATAGATGCAGAGTCAAATTTGCATAATGATATGATGCATTGGAACCATCAATCATATTTCAGTATATTTTATAACCTTTTCCGTCGACCTCTAAATAAAAGCTTACTTTAACGTACACGAAATTGATCATTAATGACCCATTTGAATGTACAATTTCTCCTATTTTAATGTATGATTGTCATGGGCAACCAAACACAGAAGTATTCAGCACGGAATAGTTGAATTATTCTGTGTCTGTACTGTTATTCCACAGAGAAAAGGAATTCATAATTCAAATTGAAAAATTTAACTCTATACGAAATAAAGTAGAAACTGCGGAAAATTTTTTATGCAATAATCGTTCGAAAGTAATTACCACTTCAGCTTCGACCAGTTCCACATATTCCTTATTGGATATTGTAGGTACTGTCAACTATTCAGAATGTCACATGTCTAATATTCCATCTATGAATTTCTCAAATTGTTCCATCGGGAGCATAAATATAAATATATCGAAATGAACATAGAAATTTATATTGTGTCAAATGTATCTGTTATGCAAAATAAAAAATTATTTCAATCAAGAATTTATACTCAATTCATGATGAGGTCGACGGAAAAATCTTGTAATAAACTCGTTTATTAATGTCTCGAACTATTAACGAGCTCGCTCCGCTCGCGCGTTAAAATATCTCAACCATTAATCGCATTCATTAATAAACTAGTTCATTAAATGACTATATCTGTTCGATATCTTATTTTCAGAAAAAAATTTATTCCCATCAATAAGTTTCATAGCAAACACAGAACTAAAGGAAGAATTGTCGAAAGTCACATTTACTCAGAGCTTGCTTGTAACTTTGTTGGAATATTGTTACCAAATTCCGTACATATTCTCAACTAATGGAGACTACAGAAGTCCAAATTAACAGATCATTTGCGGATATATGAGTAATTGGTCACAAGACCTTGAAACTAAAATAAATAACATTTTGTAAAAATGAAATATTATTATTTCGTTTAATGCGTTATATTCTGACCAAATCATGTTATGTACACTTTTTCCTCATCTCTTATCATTTTGTGGGGCATTTTGATGTTTCATTCAGATGACCACAATGAACAAACTTGTCCTTCAACCTATTATGATACAGTTAATATGAAAAAATTTTATAGAATCATTTTTTGTCTCTCAATCAGTTGAGAATATATAAAAAATTTGTTTACATTATTTCAATAGACTTGGACGTTATAAAATAATAACTACGAAAAAATTTTATAGTTTATGCAATCGAAATACTTGAAATCCTAAGTTTATTCGACAATATCGACGGCATAATTTATAATAGAAGAAAACTGCCTTAAATTTTTCTACTTACTCAGGAATCCAGTAACATATATATATATATATATATATAAATTTATATAAATATATATATATATATATATATATATATATATATATATATATATATATATATACAGGGCTATTCAAATTCGAGTATATGCATGGGGATTTCGATAACGGTAAGAGATAGAGGGATGGTTAAATGGGGGCAAAGTAGCATATTTCAGAGGTCAGTTATATGGATAAAAAAAATCTGATCTAGCTCCATTAGTTCTGGAGTTATATAGGAAAATTCGAAAATTTCGAAATCCTTTTTTTGCCTATATCTTTTTATTTAATGAATTGTTTTCAAAACAGTTGTCACTTTGCCATTGCCACTTTTTCTAAGCTATCTAAATATCTGAATAAAAATTATATACAGGGTGTCGTATAAATTGGGCCACCCTCAACTTTCAATTTTCAAATACGGACCTGTATTTTTTATTGCATTTTTTTAAATGCCAAGAGTCATGTTTTATATTGACGTAGTATTTTCATCTGAAATACAGAGTGTTCTGAAAATATTGAACTATTACCAGTAAAATTTCTACATTCTTTTAAAATTCCAGCTCTAATTAAATAAATATCATAGAATAAGGTATAAAATGCCTAGGATTTGGAAGATAATCAACATTATTCGACGAAAAATGTCTTCTTCGAGAATTCATCCACATTTCAGTTCACGCAACCCATGATCAATATACGAAAAAGTGAAATTCTTCCCCGTACGTACATGTATTGCATATAATCAATGACCAAACAAAATAATCTTCCAATGGCAATCTTCATACTCGACACCAATTTGGAAATATTTCATTGTTACTTTTCGAACTACCTATATAATTATGTTTCATATTGGCGTTTTATTTTTATATAAATCATAAAGTGGTTTGTGAATACTGAACTAATACTAGTGATATCTCATCATTTTTTAATTCCATAACAACTCTAATTAACCTCAGTAGGTATGAGGAAGATCTGTTGTATGTATTCTGCTGAGAACTCACAAACATAATTTGTCACAAACATAACATTGTATTTGATCATATAGGTTTTCATATTTTATAACTTATCACATAAGAACATGTTTGGTTATTATCTAGAATTGAAATAAGTCATTATAAGTTATCATAATCGAAATAAATGTTTGAATTGACGATCTTCTCGTTCCAGACATTTACAGAGTCGTTTTTTAAAGTTATTATTCGCTCTGAAGATATCTCTTCGGCGTAGTGATGCCAAAGCGTTCATGATTTTAATTCTTAAATCTTCTATACTTTCAATTTCGTTTTGATATATTCTATTTTTTAGTGTACCCCATAGAAAAAGTCAAGCGGAAAGATGAATGCTCCTACTATTTCTGTAGAAAACGTTAATCATATCTCTTTTCTGCTCTATGGGGAAACCCATTTTCAGTACTAACAGATTTTTCATTAAATACCAACGGTAATTTCCAAGAAACTGTCAAAATAATGACAAGTGAGGTGAACTAAATATTTATTTTCCAAAGCATACTATGAGAATTCAAATAGTTTAATCATAATTGTTGTATATAGCAACAGAATGCCCATAAATTAGCTGAAAATGTAGATAGTTCGGAAAGTAATTAACAATGAAATATTTGCAAATTGGTGTCTGTAATATGAAGATTGCCAGTCGAACATTTTTTTGTTTGGGCAATGATTATATGCACATAAACGTACTAGGAAGAATTTCGCATTTTCGTACATTGATCATGGGTTACGTGAAGTGAAATGTGGATGAATTCTTGAAAAAGACATTTTTCGTCGAATAATGTTGATTATCTTCCAAATCCTAAAAATTTAATTAGAGCTGCAATTTTAAAAAAATGTTGAGATTTTACTGGTAATAGTTCAATATTTCCAGAACACTCTGTAATTCAGATGAAAATACTACGTCAATATAAAACATGACTCTTGGCATTTAAAAAAATGCAATAAAAAATACAGGTCCGTATTTGAAAATTGAAAGTTGAGGGTGGCCCAATTTATACGACACCATGTATATAATTTTTATTCAGATATTTAGATAGCTTAGAAAAAGTGGCAATGGCAAAGTGACAATTGTTTTGAAAACAATTCATTAAATAAAAAGATATAGGCAAAAAAAGGATTTAGAAATTTTCGAATTTTCCTATATAACTCCAGAACTAGAGGAGCTAGATCAGATTTTTTTTATCCATATAACTGACCTCTGAAATATGCAACTTTGCCCCCATTTAACCATCCCTCTATCTCTTACCGTTATCGAAATCCCCATGCATATACTCGAATTTGAATAGCCCTGTATAAATTTATATATATATATATATATATATATATATATATATATATATATATATATGAATATATATCTTATATATAAAATTCTCGTGTCACAAAGTTAGTTACCTCCGAAACGGCTTAACTGATTTTCACCATATTTTATATGCATATTCAGTAGGTCTGAGAATCGGCTACTAGCTATCTTTTATACTCCTTAGTGATAAGGGTTGTTCACCCTTAAAAAATTTTTAAAATTTTTGGACAAAATTTTTTGTTCTATATTTTTCATGATACAACATTCAAAAATACATACAACCCTAAATTTTCACCCCTTTACGATCAACCCCAATTTTTTATTTGTTAAACTCCTTCGAAAAGACTCGACCGATTCTCATGAAGTTTTGTGTGCATATCGGTTAGGTCTGAGAATCCGACAAAATCTATTTTTCATCCCCCTCAATTTTAAATTTTTATTTTTCGGTCAAAATTTTTTGTTATATTTTTTTTATGATATAACATTCAAAAATACATATAACCCTAAATTTTCACCCCTTTACGATCATTTGTTGATTAAAAACTTCAATTTTTTTGGCAAGATTGTCATTTTTATTTTGTCATGACTTAGAATAGAAAAATTCATATTAATCTCAATTTAATCTCAATTGTTTACCCTTCTACGATCAACCCCTATTTTTGCATAGCGATTTTCATTTTTTTTATTTCATCCACAGATCCGCAATATGGCTGCAAGATGGCAATCGAAAATAACAATAGTCGGTTTGAGAATAGGTCGTTATATATTTTTAATAGGTACTCCTAATGATTAACATTTTCATGATTTTTTTGAACAAAATTTTTTATTTCAATTTTTTTATGATGTTGCTTTAAAAAATACATACAACTCTAAATTTTCACCCTTCTATCAACAACCCATATTTTTCAATAGCCATTTTAATAATTTAAACAACGTTTGCCGGGTCAGATAGATTGATAGATATATAGTTAGATAGATAGATAGATAGATAGATAGATAGATAGATAGATAGAAAGATAGATAACTAGATAGATAGATAGATAGATAGATAGATAGATAGATAGATAGATAGATAGATAGATAGATAGATAGATAGATAGATAGATAGATAGATAGATAGATAGATAGATAGATAGATAGATAGATAGATAGATAGATAGATAGATAGATAGATAGATAGATAGATAGATAGATAGATAGATAGATAGATAGATAGATAGATAGATAGATAGATAGATAGATAGATAGATAGATAGATAGATAGATATATAGATAGATAGATAGATAGATAGATAGATAGATAGATAGATAGATAGATAGATAGATAGATAGATAGATAGATAGATAGATAGATAGATAGATAGATAGATAGATAGATAGATAGATAGATAGATAGATAGATAGATAGATAGATAGATAGATAGATAGATAGATAGATAAATAGATAGATAGGTAGATATACATCGGCAAATAGATGAATGGATAGAAAGATATATAGATAAAAATACTTCTTATGGCAGAACGTTTGCCCGGTCAGATAAATTGATAGTTAGATATGCACATAGAAAGACAGATAGATAGATAGATAGATAGATAGATAGATAGATAGATAGATAGATAGATAGATAGATAGAATGATAAATAGATAGTTAGATAGATAGATATAAAGATAGATAACTATCTAGATAGATAGATATATAGTTAGATAGGTAGATATACATCGGCAGATAGATGAATAGATAAAAATAATTTATATGGCAGAACAACGTATATATAAATATATATATATATATATATATATATATATATATATATATATATATATATATATATATATATTCTTCACTATATAATATAAAAATACCTGACTCCTGATATTAAATCGAAAAGCACGTAATTACTAATTAAAGACGGCCACAACCGCAGCAATAGACCTTAAGGTGACAGTGCAACATAACACCAAAACGAATAAATAAATAAATTGTAGTGGCGAAGCTAGTATCACAATAAACTGAAATTTAGTGAGAATATCCAACAAGGACGTGTTTTTATTGAATTCATAACTGAAATGGATTCACAGCAAATAACGGCGTTCAATATTGAATTAATATCAACTCCATAAAGAATTAATTCAATAGAAGGTGTAGCAAAAATGGTTAACAATAGGTTTATTGTCACCGGATTTTCCAATTATAGAAAATTTGATTCAGTCGTAAGATACATTTAATTATATTGATTTTCGCAGATGCTAAAAAATAGATTAAGGAGTTTTTGTCTTCTTATTGGGACTTCACATGAAAATAAATTTGGGGGTAAAATACCACAGATGGCATTCATAACCAAGCACATTCGTATCTATAGTAAAAGTGCTCTCATCTTTTACAGATGACAACTACAACTCACATTCCCAGTTGGTTACCATGAGAGCAGGTAACATCTTGAATTTCATTTCTAATAGATATTACATTGAAATATCTCACCTATCTACAATAATTTTGAAATATTCTATTGATAAGGAAGATGGATATTGATTAATAATTCTTAACAATTGACGAGCACCTTAGAGTTAATGTAATAATGTAATCACTGTATTTTTGCTGGCTAATGACTATGATCAAGCCAATTGATTCAAAATAAAAGAAATATTGAAAAATTCTACATCTAATCCATAAAAATATTTCAGGGAAAGTTATCTAGTGTAATTGGAACAATGTCGACAATCTGAAATATTACAACACATGTTAAATTTGCTGAAAGTTGCAGGAGTACCTGGAGGAAACGATTTTCTCTCTGAAATTATGTGATAGTCCATTTCTACATACTAGAACTCGAACACCATTCAGATATATAATTTTCTCATTCTAAAACATTCGATTAAACATAACAAGATTTCTAAATTTATCCTTGGACCGATTTCGAAGCAGCCTGTCGAATTGAATTTACTCCTGATTCGGGCTTCGGATAAAGGAAATAGAGGAAGCCCTATATTCGTTCCATAGAATGAATTATTCTGAGGTCTTTCAAAATACTCTAAATGTATATATATATATATATATATATATATATATATATATATATATATATATATATATATATGTATATATATATATATATATATATATATATATATATATATATATATATATATATATATATATATATATATATATATATATATATATATATATATATAATATATATATATATATATATATATATATATATATATATATATATATATATATATATATATATATATATATATATATATATATATATATATATATATATATATATATATATATATATATATATATATATATTTATATATACAGGGCCGTAACCAGCACTGGTTTCTAGAGGGGGCTGAACAACTTATTGAGGGGACTTGTTTTTTACATAGTACTAAAATAAATATACGTGAAAAAAATATAGGAATATACAGCTTTTTCTTTTTTTTACCTGAAAGTGTATACTGGAAAACGAATATTTATTGAAAAACATTTTGCAAAAATAAAAAAATTCATTCTAATAAAAATAAAAAATAAAAAATCTCTCCTAGAAAACTTTAAATAAATAAAACTAATAGAAATAAAAAATATTTAAAAAAATAAAAATGTACTTTCATCATAAAATATAAACAAATAAATATATCTATAGACGTTTATATCAGAACTTTTTGGAGGAAAATTATAGATTTAAAAAATGCAGCCTACAAATTCATGTTTGAAGATTTAGCTCTATTTGCATTTACTCTTCTAAGGTTACCGTCATCCAATTCATTCATGGAAAGGATATTTTCAGTGGTTAATATTGTTAAATGTAAAATTCGAA
Source organism: Cynegetis impunctata (assembly GCA_030704885.1). Classification (NCBI taxonomy): domain Eukaryota; kingdom Metazoa; phylum Arthropoda; class Insecta; order Coleoptera; family Coccinellidae; genus Cynegetis; species Cynegetis impunctata. The sequence goes on along the minus strand of JARQZK010004525.1, from coordinate 59,287 downwards.
ATAAAATGATACTAAAAATTTTAAATTTGTTGTGCCTATAGATCTCACTTGGAAATAAATGAAATTTGCTGTAAATAATTTGAGCCTAGCAAAGCTATGTATGCAAAATTTAATTCTGATAGGTATGTAGGTATCAGTAGCAGAACCAATCCACAACTTCAAGCACAGACAAAGATGATGATGATGTAATTATGTCTTGTGAACAGTTTATATAAAAATATTATATAATATTTTGTAACAGAATCGTGGTTTTGATTGTAATAGTAATTTAAGTAAAAAGTCCCGAAAGTACCTATTATTGTTTTTCGGACGAGTGGGCAACATGTTGGGTGCCCTATTTTTTCGTACAGTTTCGAAAAAAATCATGATTGCGATTTTGGGCGACAAATTAGCAGCAAAACACGTATGAAATAACTCCTAGAATAAGTGAATTTTATATGAAAAATACTTGTTACCAATGTTTCCCCGTTACTTGTCGCAACCACGATTGCGCTTGTGGGCGACAAATTAGAGTCTAAAGTGCGACACGGCTCTAAAAAATGAGGCAACCCTGATAGTAGCCGATGGTAGCCGCTCGTTTGTCGCTATTTCATAATAGGATAAAAAACGTCAATATGTTTTGCGGGTTAAAAGATGCCACAAATAAATAATTTCAAGTCAGTTTTACAATTAGGTAGATTTGTTTGTAACTAGGCTAGTTTTATGTTTCAACGCAGATATAAACCTTTTTGGTTTGTAATAATTCTGATATATTTTCTAGAGGGGGCTTAGATAATTCCAGGGGGGGCTCAGTCGCCTCTGGTGCCCCCTGGATACGGCCCTGTATATATAAGTAATCACTTAGCAGGTAGAAAGTACAAACTGTTAATGACTTGGGAACTTTATTAGAAGCTTTTCAAATTAATAATATGAAACAATCCAATAATTTGTTGAATGGCCAATTAGATATGAATAATTCACCGTTGTTAAATCTTTTCTAGATGTAATATTGAATATTTGTGCCTATTGTGTTTTCCCAAGTCATTAACAGTTTGTACTTTCTACCTGCTAAGTGATTACGTTTAGATTTTTCCCCATTCTTGTTGTATATTCCCTTCTTTCATCTTTCAATATTATCGTTGTAAAAGTATGTAAGTATTATACATCTGAAGAAGCCACTGTGTATTGGCATGTTAACAAAATATAGTGAAAATCAAAAGCTGTGAAGTTTTATTTACAATATTATAATGGATTGTCAGCAAGTATCGGTCCAATCAATTAGTCATATATATATATATATATATATATATATATATATATATATATATATATATATATATATATATATATATATATACATATATATATATATATATATATATATATATATATATACATATATATATATATATATATATATATATATATATATAATATATATATATATATATATATATATATATATATATATATATATATATATATATATATATTGTTTTAAATGGAATGTTTATATGGACTACTTGATACAAATCTAAGGTGCATATTATGAAGATATAAAAAAATAGTAGAATATTTAAATATGAAAGAGAAAATCATCGAGTACCGAAGTCTTGTGGAATCTCATATAAGATATGGGAATCATTGGATGGGAAGGCGTTTCTAAAATATACTGCAATGCACTGCAGGTGTCTCAGATCAAATACTTGAGAATTATACTGAATAAACCTAGCAGATTTTCCAATGACCTGCTTTATTCTCAAAATATTAGATTCAGGGATCGCCAAATGTCTATTCTACAGCTTCAGTGATTATTTCCGTTTATTCATGAAGGGATTGTTATATATTTTCAAATTTTATATTTGGTTGATCAATCATTATTGCTGAATAAACATTATTATCATTATCATTATTATTATTGTTATTATTATTATTATTATTATATATAGATATATATATATTTATTTGAATTGTTGTTGCCTGTGATCTATTTTTAATCTCTTGATAATTATTAGCAATAACAGGCTGGTTGAATCTTAAAAAACTCGATTTTATTAAAAAGCTGACGTTTCACTACGATATTCGAAAAAATTGAAATTTCTCTGACATCTACTGATTCGAAAAAATTTTAAATAGAACAGACGACTTGTCTTGTTAAAACTTTTTTCGGATGTGAAACGTCAACTTTTTAATAAAATCGAGTTTTTTAAGATTCTACCAGCCTGTTATTGCTAATAATTATCAAGAGATTATATATATATATATATATATATATATATATATATATATATATATATATATATATATATATATACATATAAATCTTCTTCAATTTCGTTACCTGACTTTTTATAGTAAAAGGAAAACTTATTTTCAAAGGATAATTTTTCAGGTATTCATTCTACTAACAGTAATATAATTTGAAATATACGTTTCGAAGGCTATTGTTTCCTTCCTCGGTATTTAACTGAATTCTTGACAATACACTATTTCTAAAAACATGTTTACGTCCAATTAAAAATATTAAATATTCTATCTCAAATCTGTCCTGACAACTTACATGACAGAAAGACAGATTTGAGATGCAATATTTAATATTTTTAATTGGATGAAAGCATTCTATTTTTAAAATTAGTGTAGTTTTATATTAATTCAATACTTAGGAAGGAGGCCATAGCCTTCGGAATTAATGTTTTAAACTACTATATATAAATATATATACATATATATATATATATATATATATATATATATATATATATATATATATATATATATATATATATATATATATATATATATATATATATATATATATATATATATATATATATATATATATATATTTATGTATATTTATATATACATACTATTTCCCTTTAACTTATTTATAATGAAGTCTTATTTTATTCAGCGTATCTAATGAGGTTCACATGTCCTCTTGATATTCTGTATAAGCAGAGTTCAGACTATTTGCGAGGGGCTATTTCATCTTTATTGGGAAACAAAGAAAATAAAGCACCTTATTCAACATGTATTCCATATACATATGACGGAGAACGTCTCAAACCGAAATATTTTTATGAGGTTAATTTACTTTGAATTGATAAAAACACAGCAGCACAGCTCCGTCACTAAGGTCGTATTGTCCCCTCATTTTTGTTTTACATACAAATTCTGAATGCCCTAAGTCAATTTAAAGGAGCTGAAGAAATACACAAAGCTTGAATGCCTGTAGTAACGCATGATATTTCAACATAAGAAAGTAGTGGAGGTTAATATGCGGTATCTTCGAAAATCCTCAAAAACGATTATATATATATATAGTAAAATTAATTCAAACTCACAGTGTCCAATTCCCTGATATAAAATCAATCCACGTACCGAATTTCAACTCTTTTACTCGAAAATCAGCAGCTGTGGAAATGCGCATATGTTCTAAAACTTAAAATAAAATAAAACTCCAAACTAAAATGGCGGTGGTTGAGGAATATGCCCATAATTACCGGTAATATATATATATATATATATATATATATATATATATATATATATATATATATATATATATATATACAGGGTGTCCCGAAATTAGACGTCAATATTTCAACCACAAATAGACATAAAAGTTCACATAAACTAGGGTCATCGTTCTTAAGATACAGGGTGTTAAAGGTGAAGACCTGATCGTGTTTTTTTGTAAATATTTTCGAAACCTGTGAAGGTAATTGGATGAAATTTGGTACAGTTAGGAACATTTTTACGCTCTATTTAATGTAGTAAAAGATAGTATTGCAATATTTTCAGGAGTACTTAGTGCAGAGGTTATTGGGGAAAAATTTGGCCCAAATTTTTGGTGGTTAATTTTTAGTCAAAATGTATTTGAATATTTGTTAACGAATTGATTGTTGTCCCGAAACTAGTCTTTAATATTCGAACCATCTATTCTACATCCAGAAATAGATATAAAAGTTCATAAAGTAGGGTTCACAACTTCTTCGTTCTAAAGGTGAGGACCCGATAGTCACCCTAAGATCCCTCTGCTCGATTCTGCAGGTATCTGTTTTTTTGATAACACCAATTTAAAATGAATGTTGAGATAGTATGCAAAGGATGAGGGGTAGTTTGCCTATTAAAAATTAGCCGCAATTACCTTCGATTAATTGTGGTATAATCAATTCGCTAATATAAATTGCAATTATATGTTATTTAATGAATATCATTCCATTTGAAAGATAATGTCACGAATTGGAAAAAAATGGTTGCCAGCTCTTAGTCAGCCGCAGCATTAGGGTTGCCAGGTGTAAACAGGTATACCAGTGTTATTTTTTTACACTCACCTGTTTTTTTAAAATTTTTATTAAAAAATTAAAGTTTCAAATATACTTATTTCAAAAATCCATGGTTGCCAGTTGGAAAATGGACGCAAACAGAGGTTGCCATGATTTCAAAGAATGATTCTCGCTCCAGGTAAGTGGAAGCGCAAGAGAAAAAATATGCACGCTGCGTGCATCTTTTCTCTCGCATTTTTATGTGCTGTAAACAAGGAAAAATCATGACAGCTGTGACACTTATACCATAATGACAGTTTACGTACAGTTTACGTATTTTCTCGCTTACAACAGATGAACACGTCACTTTCTCTCGTTTACGAAAAGTGAACACTTCGTTTCCTATTTATTACGGATTGTTTGTTGTTTTTATTTATGATTTTTGAAAATGAAGACGTATTTTTTGTGCCACTAGGGTGGAAAATTGATTGATTTTAATAGTGAATCTTTTGAAAAGAGTGAAATTATTTAATTGTTTCGTAAAAAGAAAAACTATAAATACAATGACATAACCTTCAATAATGCCATGATGGCTCTGATTCAGATGATATTGATACCGATACAGGCAATGAATAAGAAAAATTGAAGATCTATATATATATATATATATTTTTATATATATATATATATATATATATATATATATATATATATATATAATTGTAAGATTTGCATTTAGAATTACCATAATGTTCAAGAAATTGATTTTTACTTTTTTAATAAAAAAACTTTGGAATCAAAATTATTTTTTAACGTCACCATGCTCTAAAATTTATGTTTCATAAATAATAAGTAAAAAAATTCCAGAACTACAACTACACCACATTATACTCTTGTACTCTTGCGCTTCCACTTACCTGCAGCGAGAATCGTTCATTGAAATCATGACAACCTCTGTTTGCGGCCATTTTCCAACTGGTAACCATGGATTTTTGTACTTAGTATAAATAAAACTTCAATATTGTATTAAAAATTTAAAAAAACAGGTGAGTGTAAAACATTAACACTGATATACCTGTTTACACATGGCAACCCTAACGCTGCGGCTGACTGAGAGCTGGCAACCATTTTTTTTTCAATTCGTGACATTATTATCTTTCAAATGGCGTGAAATTCATTAAAAACGCATATAGTTGCAATTTATATTGGCGAATTAATTATAATAAAATTAATTAAAGCTAATTGCGGCTAATTTTCAATAGGCAACCTACGCCTAATCCATTGCATACTATCTCAACATTCATTTAAAATTGGTTGTATCAAAAAAAAACAGATACCTGCAGAATAGAGCAGTGGTATCCTGTACTATCAGGACTATATTTAATTCGTCAATTGTCTGAAGTTTATCGTGCGATAAACTTTTTGGAACTCCGTTTTCAAAACATGGAACGGCATAGAAAGAATTTAAACTTGAATCTGACATCCTTTTGACAGATTCAATTAACTTAAACAGAGAATTCAATAAAACCCTGAAATTTAACTATGACATGAAGTTTTCTTCATCTAAATATATAATATCTAAATAATACATCAGAAATATATATCACTTTTCAATCAAAGAAAATAATGATTAATACAGTAAATTAATGAAAATAAAAATATTGAGGAATTTTTTTCGGTGAAATTCCACACTGTTGCTACTATTAAAGTGTAATGAAGTGTAGAATTTCCGATATTGGAACACATAAAGCCAGTCATCTTTGATAAAAATATTGAAATACAAATAGATTTCTACCTAATTCGAATTCGTTATTTTCATAGTGCCAACCTTTTTTTTGATACACCGTGAATTGTTTAGGTGCATTACCAGAAATTTCAACGATTTTCCTATTAGGCCAAGCTACAGAGATTTAGAGTGAGCATTTTATGCAAAAAGTGTTAGAAGAAAACCAGCACCGCCATTGTTGGTAAAATAGGTTCACATGATATAGTGACATGTTTTTCACTCGACTTCATCATTTATATCTTTGTTATTAACAATTTTATGCAAAAAATCGCGTTTTTTAGTTTTTTGCTTATAGAATTGAAACTATTGTAGAAAATGAAGAGACGACAAAAATGAGAGGTCGGACGACTCGATCAGACCCTCAGTCTAAGGAAAAATTGGGAAAAAACGGCCAGTTTTTTCAAAAATTCATAACTCATTTATTTTTTGAGTTGAAGCGTAGATCCTCCGGTTACTATTATTTATCAATATAAACTTTATTTGTGCGAAGAGCAGGAACTGTCCGATTCATAGTTTTTGATCTGTGACCATTTGAATATTTTACTATGCAATTTTCCAGCAGACCTGAATGCGACAGGTATAGTCCGATTTCAATTTACAAAAAAGATTTTGAAAGTAGAATTCTCATAGTTCAAAATTTTCATCTTGGTTTTACACGAAAACGCTGAGAAATATGTTAAAAATAAAGCTGAACATGACGAAAAAGGACCGAGCGCGTGAGAATAGTTGAAGAGTGGGGGTAGAGCAGCAGGCAAGGATAAGCACGACATTAGAAAGCGTCGGCATTTTGAACATGATGGTTATTTCTCGGCCGTTTTTCGTCATGTTCAGCTTTATTTTTAACATATTTCTCAGCGTTTTCATGTAAAACCAAGATAAACGTTTTGAACTATGAGAATTCTACTTTCAAAATCTTTTTTGTAAATTGAAATCGGACCATTCCTGTCGTATTCAGGTCTGCTGGAAAATTGCACAGTAAAATATTCAAATGGCCACAGATCAAAAACTATGCATCGGAAAGTTCCTGCTCTTCGCACAAATAAAGTTTATATTGATGAATAATACTAACCGGAGGATCTACGCTACAACTCAAAAAACAACCGAGTTATGAACTTTTAAAAAAACTGCATTTTGGCCGGCTTTTTCCGATTTTCCGTTAGACTGAATGTCTGATCGAGTCGTCCGACCTCTCATTTTTTAATTTTTTTTATTTTCTACAATAAGTCTGATGACACCATCACGATTACTCTGATAGTTTCAATTTTATAAGCAAAAAACTAAAAAAACGCGATTTTTTGCATAAAATTGTTAATAACAAAGATATAAATAATAAAGTCGAGTGAAAAACATATAACTATTTTACAAACAATGGCGGAGCTGGTTTTCTTCTAACACTTTTTACATGAAAAAATCTCTGTAGCTTGGCCTATATCATGATTATATCATTTTATTTTATTGGAAATCAATTTTCAGGATTCCAGATTTTCAGTAGCCAATTTTGAATCTGTTTAATCAATTGTTCAATGGTCTACAGCAAATGAAAAAATTTCGCGAATCATCCATCACTTTCATTATACTGCTAATTGGAAGCTAGAGGCTTTTATGAAACATTATAATTGTGTTCACTATTAAAGCATGAATTGGAGAACGCCCATACGTCGATTTTTCCGACGCTCTCAAATTTAAACAGAAATCGGACAAATTGTTGAATCTAAAAAAAAATTGACTTTGTTGTAAAGGTCATAATGAACGCGTGACCAGCAATAAAGTCGTATTTTACTGGAAGTGCATCGAGTCGAGATGCGATTCAAACGGAAAAATATGTTTTGAAAATCTACGCTTTAACCGAAAAAAATTAGAAAATAATGGCTTAGATAGCAAACCGTAATGAAAATTTTGAAAAGACTTTTTATTTCAAGGAAAAATCTCCAAGTGCATCGTTTACTGAAAGCTAAGCAGTTCGAGATTCAATTCGAACGGAATAGACTTCGCGAAGTGCAGCGAGTAAAATCCCACAAACCATTGTACCTATTTCAACATGAACTCAATTCACCTACCAAATTTCAATCCTCTATCTCAATTTGCAGAAGCTTTGTAAGTGACCAAATTTTCAAAAATCACATAAAAACAAGAAACATCTACGTAAAAATGTTTGGAAACATTCAACAAAATTTTAACAGTTTCGTTTGCCTCGAAAACAACTCCCGATATCAAAGTTCAGTTCCTTTATGTACAGGAAATAAAATTTATATGAAAACCATAATATCTACGAAAAAAACAAGAAATATTTACTGCTGATTTAGTTTGAAGACAGCTCCTTGAGATGCCATTATGTACAGCGAAAAATTTTTATATAGTCATATTTTCGTTCGAAAAAAAAACCCTAGATACCAAAATTCAGCTCGTTTAGTTTAATGAGAGCCGCTGGGGATGCCAACATATATATATATATATATATAAAACTACATTTTATATATATGTATATATATAAATATATATATACATATAAATATATATATATATATATATATATATATATATATATATATATATATATATATATATATATATATATATATATATACAGGGTGCGGCAGAGAGGACGGACGTTTTTGAGATGGGTAGTACTCTCCCCCTCCGTCTACGAGAGAGGTGGGGAGGGTGCCGTTTTACTCGTGAGTTCCTAGCATTGTTTTACCATTTACATTGGAGTCATAGAGCCTTGGACGGTTGAGCACCGCGTTTTCGCCTATGATTGTTTCGTCCGAAATAATGAGTCAGTCACCGTCGTACACCGTGAGTTTTGTCGCCACTTCAACATTCATCGGAATAGAGCTGTTCCCTCTCGAAACACCATCCTTCGTGGGTTGAATCACTTCGCAGGCGTGGTGTACTGATCAACAGAAGACCAAGAGGAGCTCCGCGAACAGTTCGAACTCCTGAAAATGTTGAACGCGTTCGACTAGCATTTCTTCGCAGTCCGACTCGATCTGCCCGGAAACATGCTGCTGCACTTCGCCTCAGTGATCGTTCGGTAAGGCGAATTTTGTGTATGGATCTCCGCTTTCACTCCTACAAATTGGACATTGTGCAAAAGTTACAGCCCGGAGATTATGCACAACGAATGAACTTCGCACGTGAGATGGAAGCACTGATCGATCAAAATGAGAACCTCATTTTGTTCATGAGTGACGGAGCCCACTTTCACCTAAACAGCATGATTTACCAGCAGAATTGCCGTTATTGGGCTAATGAAAATTCGCAACAGTTACTACTTCTTTGAAGACGGTAATGGTCGTGCTGTTACTGTGAACTCGGAGCACTACGTCGAAATGATCACCAACTTCTTTTTCCCTTAATTACGACGGCGACGTGTTCCAATCCAACGTGTGTGGTTCTAGCAGGATGGGGCGACCGCCCACACAGTCAGAGCATCAATGGACGTTATTCGCCCTCTCTTCCCTGGTCGCCTTATTTCCAGGTTTGGCGATGTTTATTGTACTCCTCGGTCCCCAGATTTATCCATATGCGATTTTTTCTTATGTGGACACCTCAAGGCTAGAGTATACGAGAACAAGCCTCTGCACGAATTGAAGGACGCAATTCGCGTGGAAGTCGCCCAAGTTGAGAGAGCGATGTTGGAGAGAGTCTACGCAACCTTCCAAGAACACCTCACACACTATTTCGGCCACCACATGCCTGATGTGATTTTCCACACTTGACTGTCTCAAATGCTATTTCCTTGCGAACCTGATTCCATCAATAAATTTGTTTTTGAGTAAAAATTAACTATTTTATGATTTTTTTTAAACTGTACGTCCTCTCTGCCGCACCCTGTATATATATATATATATATATATATATATATATATATATATATATATATATATATATATATATATATATATATATATATATATATATATATATATATATATATATATATATATATATATATATATATATACTAGCGAACCTGGTAGACATACGATGTCGTGCCACAGACCTCGCTAATATATATATTTCTTATATATACTATCGTGCAATTAGACAACGAATATTCTAAATAATGAATGTTGTTCTTCTCTGTAATCTAATGTAAATAAAAAATTTAGATTACTAATTTGTGTACCTGCAATATGTTTATTATTCTGATGTATGAATGTATCTGACGACATTTCGTGTCATGAACAGGCAACGTATAGTTCTCCACGTGAGAAACAAAAAAAAAATTATTCGGAAAATGAAAGGAAAATTTTCTGGACTTCGACTACAGTGGTACCTACCGGATTCAACAGCTATGAACTGTACAGGCGCACAAAATTTGTCTAGCCGTTATGGAGGATACAGAATTACAAAAACACGCATAACGGAATTGTATATATGAGTACCAGAATTGTAGATCTAGTACCATGAATAAAATTCATCAGGGCTCAGTATGTCGAAAAGATTTTCACGTAGTTCTTTTCACAACACAAGTTGTTTTATAGCTGCATTCAAAACCCCTGTTTTTCTATTGAAATTCTAGTGCAATGAGGAAATATCTGACCGACAATCGTCTGTAATGTTTCAATAGGCTGTGATGCAATAGAATTTTGAATGTGAACCCGTATAAAATGTTCTATGAACTTGTTATAATAGATGTAAAAGACCATACAGCAATATGGTTTGTATACGTATGCAGCTTGAATACCAATTCAATGACTAATTCGCATAACTAAAGGTTTTGTATTATCTGAAATATGCCTATACGGACACTTTCTGTTGTTTTGTGATTACAAAATTATGAGCCTTTTTTTTTTGAAAACTTTGATGATTATTCATTTAGAAAGACAAAACACTAGTACTTACCTGACTTCATGATCGCCATCCCCAACTTCTACTGAATTACATTCGCAATTCATTATTTATTAATAAAATAAAAATAATATGCATATACGAATACAGCAGAAGCGCAAGACTAGCAAAACTGTCGTGTCAGTCGTGTCGGAGACAGTCTTGGGCCTATTCATTCGCCAATATCTGGAATTTAATATACGATACGCAAATAGGTTCCAGTGATATATAACTACTAGAATAATTGTAAGTAGTAGTAAAACATTAGATAGGTACAATTCTGCATCACTGAAAATGAGAGAAGAGAATTTTATATCTTAAATTTTGCTACCTTGAAATCAGAAGTCAAATTACGTAATAACGGATTTCACTGGATTTGTTTGTGGGTATTACTAAGCAATGATTAAATATTTTTAGTAATCAAAATAGAAAACAAGAGCCACGTATCATTATCACATTTCACAGCTTTTCACAACTTTTCCAGTTCTCTTTCGAAGCTCCCAAAAAAATATTGGGTAGAATGGATAGTAATATACCTGACATCAATAACTTCATGAGTAATATGTGTATTCACCGTGTGGTTCTTTCTTTCTAAAGCCGTATGATGAAACTGGAACGTTGGATTTGATTACAAAAATACTGAAAAATAAACATTTATTCGGTGCTGCCGAGGTTCCTATTTTTTTAATAAAATCTTGAATTGGAGAGTTGGTGAAGCCGTTTGTATTTCTGGCGAATTTATCATTTTCCACCGGTTATTTTTCGAGTTTGCTCAAAACTAGAAAAATTATCCCTATTTATAAAAAAGTTACAATATCCTCCACATTCTCCAAAATATTTGAATGTGGCTATTATTTAAATATGTTGTTGTCATTTTGCCAGGACATTAATTTTTTCCCAAATCAACATGGGTTTCTTCCCATTAAGGATCAGCTTCCTGTATCCTTAATATTCACGACGTATGCTAACGATAACTGTCATCTGATCCGCCCTTGACAGATATGTGCCGGGTAGTACTGAGTGGTTTTCACCTCAACCTTGACAAATCTATCGCTAAGATTTCATCATGGACAAAAAACGTGTGAAGACATAGCGTTCAAAACCACTGAACAGTCTCCTGTAATATCAACTAACCTAGATCATGCCACATTTTTGGGTCTTCGGATAGACGAAAATCTGAACTGGAAGAAACACTGCCAATATCTAGTTTCTAGGTTGAATTCAATTTCTTTTCAGTTGCGAATCTGCGATGTGTCCTGACTGTTGATCAATGGTTGATACACTATGCCCAGAGGGAAAGTAGTCTCCAGTATGGAATCATCATATGAAGCTTATCTTCTTCAACTGGAGATGTTTTTACTTCTCAAAAAAGAGTTCTAGGCTCCATGATTGGCATTTCAGACCGTAAGTGCGTTTTCCCACAGGACGGTAACGGCACGATTTGCCGCGCGCGATAAATCGTACGCGATATCGCAACGACTCAAATGCACAAATTTGGCGTTCAAAAGTCAAGCTACACGAATTCGCGCGTTTCTTGACCGCCAAATCGCGGGTTTGTGCGGTAACGTCCTGCCGCGACGATATTTAAAACTGTCGCGGCATTAATTAACCAGTGGGCGACCGCTGCATCCATTGTATGACAAATTTGTAAATTTTGGTCGTTGCGTTATCGCGTACGATTTATCGCGCGCGGCAAATCGTGCCGTTACCGTCCTGTGGGCAAACGCCCTAAATCATGCAGACCTACATTCAAATATCAATTAATATATAAGTCAACTAATTATATAGCACCTAGAAGCCATAGGTAGGTAGGATACCATTTGAAATGTTTGTGGATCCACTTATATATTCTAGAGAAGGTTGAAGCATTTCATGATAGAACATTATTTTTATGAAGTTAAAGATTATTTATCGTAGTTTTCAAATATCTGTATATTTGGTTACTCTTTTCTATGTTTTCTTGTTCTATTTTTTCTTTCCCTTTCGTCCTCCTGTATTGACTTTTTCTATACAGTTTTATGGCTGCCTAAACAAAATGAACATTTATTATTATTATTATTACATGTCATAGGAACTAAGTACTATTTTTTTTCTCCCTTGAGAGTAGATTATGAGAAATATTCGTATATAAATTCTTGTTAATCATAATAAACTTTCGTTCATTCGAAAAATATATTTTTTTCTGTTAAACATCAAGGCGAATTCATTCGTAAAATATTTTTTTAATAAAATGCTATGGCAAGATGAAATACAGTCCAATTCATCAGTGAAATTGTGAGTGGATAACTTCCTAACAGAATACCATGGCAAAATGAAACAATTTAATTCACCGCATCCAATGAAATTTTGGGACCGAACGTATTCATTTCGAATTATATTTGACAAAATATTTCATGATGTTCATGATGAGGAAAATATGTTGAACCTCATAAAAGATTTTCATTTTGATTTTGACTTCTCTCGAATGATCTTCAAAATAGTTGAGTGTTCCATGTGTAGTTTGAAATATTGATTGTAGAAGGTAATCTGCGAAACTACTCAACCGATTTCAAAATTTATTTAACCAATATTCAAAGTGAACTTTCAGGGTAGAAATAGGTTATATATTATTTCGTTGGAATAGGAGGGTTTTTGAAACAGAAAACGACAAAAAAGTGGCTCAGCGAATTCGTTTTTTGACGACGATGCCTCACCGGTTGAAGATATTGGGACGCTTTCTATAGGAAAATTGTAGAACTCAAAAAAATCTATGAAGAAGTCTTCGAAGATATATATTTATATATCAATGTTACAACTCAAACTGATAAAATACTAGGTGTGCCCGTGGCGCCAACTACGTGGAATTCAATTTGTGTGTAAACCTCAACAGATGATAGATATATGTTGTCACGACTTGTTCATAGACCACATTGAGTTCTGTAAGTTTTCTGTAATATACATTTGAATATACCTTACCGCTGAGGCAGCGTTCGTAGAAAATGCATTCACATTTAAGTGGCAAAATTGGTATCTACGAAAAGCCCTTTCATTTTACGGAGATAATATATAAGTCCATCCTGAAGTCTACTCTAAATATTCATCCAAAATTTTTCGAAATCGGCTGCGTTTAGCGTTTATATGACGAATACACAAATGTATATTGGTACCTTTTTATGTCCGAATTTTATATGTTATTTCATGAAAAATAGTCTAGCAGTCAGGGTCGTCGCGAAAATATTTTTAGGGGAGGAGAAGATACCAATTCCCGACTTGCATTATGGAAATGCTATCTCATATTATGAAAATCCTATATTATTAAAATGCCAACTGGCCAAAAAAATAAGAATGAAAAGTTCCCTCGTTTTTTTTTTTACTAAATTTATTACTATTTTACCAACTTTTCCTGTTAAATTTTCCAACTCAAGCGTGGTTGGAAGGGGGGAGGGAAGGGGCGCTTTTTCTTATTTATGATGTATGTTCAGTTTTACGTGAACCTAATGTACAAGGAGAATTCTTGAAAAAAACGTTTCGGAGTTAAATGAAGAAAAAGGGCTTTATTTACACACCTATAAAAATGTAGAAATTTTAAATATTCATATTTATGCTGAAAAAAATTAAATTATCGTATGACATTATTGCCGGGGAGTCTACAAACATTATGTGAGATGTTCCGGCGCCGATTGCCTCTTTAACCCTGTTTTAGGTAATTAGTACCGAGGCGTACTAACCCAGGGGGACCGACAACTTAACGTGTCCTCCGAACCACGGTAGCGATGGTATTGAAAATTTGTTGGTTTTTCGTGGGAGTCGAACCCACGTCCTCTCGGTTGTCAGCTGAATTTTTTCATCATGAATTGATCAAATCGACTAATAAAAGGTATACATTTCAATTAATACATAATATTTTTTTAATAAAAAATAATATATAAAAATACTTCTTTCAGTGATCGTTGATAGTGACCTCACAATCTCCGTCATTTGAAAGAATTATATATAAGTATATTCTTAAACGATACAATTAATACACAAATAGGTATTTTTTTCCCCATTTCATTGTTTTATTATATTATTTAGGTACTTACTTTTAATAATTTCATTTACTTTCGTAACTATGTTACAATATACCAAAATACAATAAATTCTTGTAATTATTAAAAATAATATTTTTTTACTATTAACTTTAAATATCCATTATTGACCATTTAACTGTTTAACGTTAAAAGTTACATTTTTCACACGCATACAAGGAAGCAAAATGGCACTTTTTCTCCCTCCTCCGTTAGGGAAGAAAAGTCTCCCTTTACCTCAATACAAATTTTTCGTTTTTATTATAAAATTTATTTTTCCTCCCTCTAGTGTCCAGGCATTAGATAATATGAATTATTTAGTACCTCCAATTAGTTATTATAATTATGTATGTTTACTTGCTTTAGATGTTATAGTTTGCCAGATTTTTTGAATATTGTTGTGAAGTACAAGGATAAATCGGAATAAAAATAAATTTTGTCATATAGAAATTTTTTTTATGTTAGAAAGGTAGAAAATTATATACATTGCTAAGAAGAAAAGTTCATTTCAGTGTCGAAGCCATAAAAAAGGTTTGGAGGGAGCAAGCCCTAATAAAATACATAGGGATTCAATATATTTTTTCTAAGGGTCGAGACGAGACGAGAGAAACGGACTCTCGTCGAGACGAGAGTCACATTTTCTCTCGTCTAACGAGACGAGACGAGAGAGAGCATTCTCTCGTCTCGTCTCGTCGAGAGGCAACACTACGTACGTGTCAGAAATTGTGTTAGACATGACGAATACCTACAAGAATTAATTTTCATGCGGGCGACGCCACCGGCATAGCTAGTTATTAATTAAACGCTGTGTATTCATTTCTCTTTTTTATAATGGAAATTCTCAGCTCACTCAAAATCTTCCACTCGCAACAGAACTGAACTTGTCATATTGCTATCAGATTAAACGGTATGAGCTCGAGGAAAGTTACAATACAAATTATGTGCAGACTGTTGAATGCTATCATTATTATCTTCTCGTATTAGATAAAAGATTCATCGCAAATTAAAAATTCAAGAGGATGCGAATGAAGATAATTTCAGGAATGAAATATGCATGTTCGGGTGTAAAGGAAAGACTACGTGTTCCATTTCTCCCTGAAGTAGGTGTCAGGGAGGCGGGTAGCTGAAATTATGGGGATGATCCTTCAGCCAGACAAGAGGATACACTCGTATGTGCAAGTGCATCAAGGTTGGGTGAAACTGGATAGTTTATGGAAAAGAGGAGGTGAGGTGGGGTTCCGAGGTTAAATACTGCCCTACTTAAGTTTATGAGCAGTGGTATGTCACTGCTTACAAAGTACTTCATGAGAAATTCTCTGAGAAAAACTCATGGTAGGTCATTCGACCACGGGTTTTGAACCCGGGAGCTACCCAGCTAGCGTTACCAATCCGCTAATTAGCTTGGTTCTGGTGTATGTATTTTTGGATTGATTGGACCGATACATGATGTAGATTAATAAACATATTAAAAGAAAGGTTTATAAAAATTCTGCTTTCAACATCAATTTTAACATCGAGAAGAATATTATCGAACAAATTGCCGTAAATAATAATTATAACCCCATAATAAGAGACAATATGATAGATTAAACATCAACATTGCTTACCGTAACGAAAAAGACTTAGGAAATCATATAAAAAATAATAGATCAAAAGTTCACAAAAACAATATATCAGAAGTTTATAAAATTAATTGTGGTGATTGTGATAAGTTTTGCATCGTTATAACTTTCAGACCAGAATTTCAGAACACAAACGTAGCTTTGTTAATCAAAAGTCGGATTCACATTATGCAAACCATTTAATCCAACATTCAATTTTGACTTTAAAATATTAAATGCTGAAAGTAAGGGAATTCAATTTTCCAGAAACATTACAGATGAATAAACACAAACATTCAGGTCTCTCATACTACAAGACCCCTTCTGAATATTTTCGAATCTTTTCAAAAATGCCGAACTACCTGACTAGCAGTTTAGAATGGGGTTTTCCTACTCTAATAATTATTTGAAATCATTCTTCTCTTTACCCTTTCTACACGATTTGCCATCTATTTATTCCTTGTATTCGATATAACGGAGAAACATATTTTGTTTGCATTTAAGATCTGAAGAAGGTGAAGTTTCACCGAAACTTGCGTCATGCGTTATTCTATTTAATAAATGTGTAAATTGTTTTTATAAACCATTGTTTTAATATGTAGGTATTTTCCCAATTTATATAGTTCTGGTAAATGAATAACGAATTCCAAAAATAATTCTGATGTATTTAATTCAAATGAGTATATTGAGACTCTTCATAAGCGAAAGATAGTACAAATAACTGTTTTATCTGAGTTAATAATTCTCATAAACTCTGAAATTTTCCGATAGGAAAAACAACTTATTTAAAATCATTCTTATAACTGATCTCTGCTGATGTTACACTGTGATATATAATTGTACTTCATCCTTGAAGATATTTTAAACTCCTCTTGCATACAACTATAGCAATATTTGAATGGAATCAGTTGAATTTTGTCTCTTTCTAAATTCCTCCCAAAAAACTTAATCTCGGTTAAAATATTGAACCACAAATGAAAATTATTGTTCCTATTCATTGATTATTATTCTCTGTAAATTTTCTTGATCATACGTGTCATCAGTATTTTATACTAGATAACTATATAAAATATTGCATAATCTCCCCACATCTATAAGAAAGATGAACAGAGCGATATCTAAATTTTTTGAACATTTACAAGATAATTTCGTAAGAAGTTGGCAGTGTTTATTATAGAACTGTCAAGAATAAAATGTACATGAAGCAGGTAGACATCAATACAAGCCATTGTATAAATTTTTCAAAATTAGCTGTCATTGCGAATGTGAAAATATAACTGCTATACACATTTGCAAGTTGATATTTTATTAAAGTCATTCAGAAACAAAACATGGAAAATATTCACATTTATAACATGTTTAAATCCATTGCACAGGAACTGAAAGTCAGCTATAAAAATGGAATACCAAAAATATGTAAAAGCTTTCTGAAAATGCGTCTATGAGCTTTGCTACAAAAAATAAGAACGCGTGAGCAGCAAAGCTCCGTTATTAAGGTAGTATTTCCTGCGCGGACTGCATCATATCGAGTGTATATATATATATATATATATATATATATATATATATATATATATATATATATATATTATATATATATATATATACATATATATATAATAATATATATATATATATATATATAATATATATATATAATATATATATATACATATATATATATATATATATACATATATTTATATATATGTTTTTATATATATATATATATATATATATATATATATATATATTTATATATTTTTAATAATATATATATATATATATATATATATAGATTTTTCTATTCTTGACGTGTCTCTTGAGCACATGATAACATTGAAATTGTTGAAGAAACAACTTTATCGTAACAAAAATACGTATCATATCGTCAAGTCCTAACGTTACTTAACTTGGTTGATGGAACCGATGACAAAAAAGTAATTTAGAGTGTTTTCTATACGCTTTTAATAAAAAAATAAAGTAATTTTTTTTTTCTCAGTAAATAACCCTTGTATTATTCAATTCTTCCAATCAAATTAATTCATAGTATAGATTTTGTTCAGAGAATACATTTGAGAAAAATTTTTGAATGCATTTTTTGATTGTGACCGATAACTACTTTCCGTTTTCAATTTGCTTCAATCACATATCATCAACCATGTAATGAAAGATAGTTGATATGAGAAAAAGTTCGCTGATCTGAAATATATAGGTACCTAATCTTACAAATTAAACAAAGATTGTTTCTTAAAATCTTCTTTAATACTGTAAAACAGGTCGGTAAACGAAGTATGTACCGCGGAATTTCCAGTTCTTATATAAATAGCATCCACCCCGATGTTTTGTGAACGAGGACATGAATTATATGATCCACCGGATTTTCCCGGGATAAAAAGTATCCTTGTATCCCAGTCCAGGTCTTGTTTAACTATATGCCCAATTTTGGAAGTCAAAAACTTATTAATTTCCCCACAATTCTTCAATATAAAGAAAGGAACCAAGGAGAACACTTTGTAATATTTTTAGGGTTCATATCAGATGAAAGTATTTGTTGCAATATTCCAAAATTGTGCAGAAATAGGGCAGCTGTCAAGATTCCTCAAATCGTCTCATCAAATTAATAATAATAATAATAATAATAATAATGGTTTATTGATCCTGTAAGACATATTATTACATGTATAGGACAAGTCATAAAGATATACACACAAAGATTACATCATTCAAAAATATATTCACTGAAATTATAGCTGTAGTAATCTTTTACATTATAGAAACATTCCTTTAATAAAAAGTTTTTGACAGTCTTCTTGAATTTGTTTTTCTGAAGATTTTGAATACATCGTGGTAGATGATTAAAGATCTTAATACTCTGATAAAGTGGAGACATTTCAAACTTAGTAGTTTTATGAATGGGAAAATACAATTCATTCTTATTTCTGGTATCATGTTAATGAAAACTAGAAATTTTTATAATACTATCCTCATTTTTTTTCACATATATTAGACATTTAAATATAAATAAAGCGGCCAAAGTGAGAATACTATTGTCTATGAAAAGGGGTCTGCAAGTGGACCGTGAATGGCAATCGAACATTAAACGAACTATTCGTTTTTGAATGACGAATACTCTATTAACCTCTGAAGAATTACCCCATAGCAAAACATTGTAACATAGGTGACAATATACCAAAGAATAGTAGACGTTAATAAGAGAATTTAGCGGAAGAGAACTTTTGACTCTACTTAACGCGTGATAGGAGCTGTTGAGTTTTTTACATAGGGCATCAATATGCGAATGCCATTTTAGACATTTATCAATGTGTATACCCAGAAACTTAACATGGTCATTAGATGAGATAACCGTATCCAAATGCTGAACAATAAATGTTTCTCTCCCAGAGCCAGATACACTAAAACGAATGCATTCCGTTTTATTGACATTCATCTTAATTCTATTATTGTGACACCACTCGATGAAACTTTGCATAATGAGCTCACATAGAGATCGTAATTCATCTAACGTCTCACCTGAAACCGCTATAGAGGAATCATCGGCGAACAGTATTATCCTGGTAGTCCGGTGTAGTGTCTTATTGGAATTCAGTAATTTGATGAAAATTTTCCTCAAAATTAGTGGGAGGTCATTTATAAATAGGAGGAACAATAGTGGTCCAAGGACAGAGCCCTGAGGCACTCCTAATTTCAAGTTTCGCTCACCTGAACAACGATCATCAACTCGAACGGATGCGACTCTATTTTCGAGATAACTCCGTATCCAATCGTGAAAGATACCCCTGAATCCCAAGTTATAAAGCTTGTATAAAATGAATTGATGCGACAGGCTATCGAATGCCCGTGATAAATCAAAAAATAAAACAGCAACATGTGCGCCACGATCTAGGTGCTCATAGACGAATTCAACAAAATTCAACGCTCCAGTCTGAGTTGAGCGACCGGATCTAAAGCCGTGCTGAGCACTATCAAGAATCTGAAACTTGTCAAGATATTTCATCATTCTGCTATATATTATCTTCTCGAATACTTTTGAGAATGTACTCAGGATAGCAATTGGTTAACTGGAGAATTTTGGAGTGAAAATGTTTCAGAAAAATATGAAAACTGCAAGTTATGAGCTTGTGGTGTAGAATTAGTCTACAGCTGCACCACACTTATAACATATAAATTATTTTTGATTCAGAACTTTTCTGTAAATAACAATCAATTACAACCATTTCAGGCCTCATTACAATTCCACAATTCCAAAAAGGTAGCGCATCGAAAAACTATGACAATGACACATAAATATAAGGATATTTATTTCTTACAATACAACTCGGTTTTATGGATATAAAAAATGGTCAATAGGATTAAGAAAATAATATCAAAGAAGCTGCAGGTGCAGCAGTGGGGTAGTGTATTAATTGATATTCATGAGACGAGAGAAAATTAATGAATTATCGAAAATAAGATAGAAATACAGGGTTTTCAATTTATTACATTACCCCACTCACCTGCAGCTTGTTTTTTATCATTTTCTTAATCCTGGTGACAAAACCGAATAGGTTATTATAATAAATTGAAATCCCTGTATTTCTTTTTTTTTCCGATAATTCTATAATTTTTTGTCTCGTGAAAACTACCTCACTCACTTGCAGCTTTTTTTTATCATTTTCTTACAAGTACTGACTTTTTTTTGTATCGATAAAACCGAGTGGGCTATTGTGATAAATTGAAAACCCTGTATTTCTATCATATTTTCGATAATTCAGTAATTTTTTCTCTCGTGAAAATTCTCATCAATTATTACACTACCCCACTTACTCGCAGATTTATTGTTATTATTTTCTTAACCCTGCTGACCATTTTTGGTATCCATAAAACCGAGTGGGCTATTGTGATAAATTGAAAACCCTTTATTTCTATCATATTTTCGATAATTCTGTAATTTTTCCTCTCGTGAAAACTCTTATCAATTATTACACTACCCCACTCACTTGCAGCTTCTTTGTTTTTATTTTCTCAATGCTGCTGACCATTTTTGTCTTCATAAAACCGAGTGGGCTAATGTAATAATTGAATATCCTTATATTTATGTGTTACTTTCATAGTTTTTCGATGCGCTACCTACTTTTTAGAATTGTGGAATTGTAATGAGGCCGGTAATAATTGTAATTTATTGTTATTCATTTCAATTAATTGTAATTAATTACAAAAAAGTTCTGAATCAAAAATAATTCATATGGTATAAGTGTGGTGCAGTTTCAGACTAATTTTACACCACAACCTCATAACTTGAGTTCTGCAACTGTAATAAATTTGGGATAGGTGTGATAAATTGTAATTAGTGTGTAAAAAATTCACGTAGGGAGAAATAGGGTGTGGGGTATAAAATCTGGTGTACCGTGAGGGATATTTTCGTTCCTTATATGTATTTGAATCGTCTTTCTCCAAAATCGATTTTTAGAAACATCAGCAGTTCCTCGTGCAAACTATAAATAAATGGCTCAAGATGTAATTAGTCTTAATTGATTTACTGAATTACTTGAATGAGTCGAAATAAACAAATACAACTAGTAGGTATGATGAGGTTATTTTTTCTGTCACTTGAAAACGGCTGCTGAAGAATATTTCATGAAGCAGTCGAAATCTTTCAGGTATGAATACTATTGTTTCAGAAAGGCGGTTATTCTTATTTTATAAAATTTTAAAACATTTAAAACTTCATAGATATAGATATCATATACACCAAATATGAATTCATGCTACTGCAGTCGCAGATTTGAGTTAATTTTTTTTCGAAAATCTTGTATACCTAAATGAGTAATTCTGTTACGTGTATACTCTTTTATTATTCTGAGATATACGAAAAAAACGATCAACATATAAACTTAAAAGAAGTACTTCTATTTGCTCAGAAGCTTCATTCAGTGTTTTTGAATTAATAATTCCTATTTCATCCATGAAAACTTGAGTGGAACGTGACTCCGACCACCTGTGGAGTTTTTCCTATTCGACTCGAAAATTGACACAACTCACCTTTTGCGAAACTTGAATGTAATCCGAAACTACTCAATGTTCATTAACACTAAACTATAAAGTATCAATTAACATCATTTCTTTAACAAAAAACAAACCGATGTACAACGTCGCTTATCGCGTACTATTCGACTGCATGCAAACTACTGAAAAACGACCTCAAATCTAAATAAACATTTACCGAAGCAATTCACGAGAACAATTAAAAAGACTAAACGAAGCATTACGATGGAATTTGATACGTCAAAAATGACGTTGTTCGCGAATATGACGAGTGAATTTCTGTTACGAAACTTGCAGCTCCGGAAATTGTAGCTTTCAAGTGTAACATACGAATGGGAAAATCTGAGTGGAAACGTGGAAAAGATAGCGGCGGAGCATGCGCGAGTCCTTTGAACTTGTGAATCAAATATTAAGTTTTCTCAAGTGGATAATTGGTAATTTGAACTAATCTTGCACGTCATTTTCCCTGTAAGGAGTTCGGATTGCTTTTTCCTATGAAAAACATCTTAATCCGGAAAGTGATAATCTGCTTCTCATTACTTGTAATAAGCTCTTGCCGAAGAGAGGATTTAGTCAGCAACGCTTCACAACGAAGCGAAATATTTTGATACAATGTGATATCTTGTATATCGGGTATCTCCACCGAGAATTCAGTTTATATGCGATAGATATAATGTTTCACTCAGTGAGATAATTCTCTCCTTTTTTGTGCTCTTGAAAAGGGGAACCTAGAATATATAGACACTTTCCGATATCGTGAAGTTGTTGATATGAATTTTCATTGAATTACTTGAATTAGTTACAGCTCACCTACCCTATAGAAGAAGAACTACTGGTTTGAAAAAAGTTTGGGATATTAAAATGGCGGCGGTTAAGGAAAATAGCAGAAGTCATTTCACAAAAGGAATCTTCACCTTCATCCCAATCTGAATGAGCTGTGCGCTTATCGTCAAATATCACGAGAAAACAAGAAACCTCTACATCAAAATGGAGGCGATTAGAAAAGTACTATACTATGAGAAGACGGTCCCTAGCTTTTCCTCGATCTGTTTGGAAAGTTTCTGCCTTCTAGCTCAATCTGGTATAGATGTAAACGTGCGCGAATTCTAAAATACCACGAGAAAACAAGAAACATCTACATAAAAATGAAGGCGATTAGAAAAATATCATACCATCGAAAGACACTTCCCTAGCTTTTTCTCAATATGCTTGAAAATTTTCTGCCTTCTAGCTCAATCTGGATGAGATGTAGAGGCACGCCTATTCGCAAACACAACGAGATAACAAGAAACCTCTACACAAACATGAATGCGATTAGAAAAGTGTTATACAATCAAAGGACACTTCTCTAACTTTTCCTCAAACTGCATAGAAAGTCTCTGCATTCTAGCTCAATCTGGATGAGATGTAGACGTACGCATATACGCAAACACAACGAGAAAACAAGAAATCTCTACACAAACACGAAAATGATTAGAAAAGTTTTAGCATCAAAGGACACTTCCCAACTTTTCCTCAATCTGCATAGAAAGTTTCTGCCTTCTAGCTCAAGAGTATGAGATGTAGACGTACGCATATACGCAAACACAACGAGAAAACAAGAAATCTCTACACAAACATGAAAGTGATTAGAAAAGTTTTAGCATCAAAGGACACTTCCCAACTTTTCCTCAATCTGCATAGAAAGTTTCTGCCTTCTAGCTCAATCTGTATGAGATGTAGACGTACGCATATACGCAAACACAACGAGGAAACAAGAAACCTCTACACGAACATGAATACGATTAGAAGAGTGTAATACAATGAAAGGACACTTCTCTAACTTTTTCTCAATCTGCTTAGAAAGTTTCTGCCTTCTAACTCAATCTGAATGAGATGTAGACGTGTGCAAATCCTCAAATACCATGAAAAAACAAGAAACCTCTGCATAAAAGTTTTGGCGATAAGAAAGTAATTCTATCCAGAAGACACTTCTCTAGCATCAACTGGGAAACTGAGAGAACTTGAAATTTTATTTTCCAGCACCATGCATCCTTAAAAGGTTTCATTAGGAGGCTGAATATCAGATACGCTGTAGATAATAAATTTTCACATTTTTTGCAAATGTTTGAAAATGCCAAAATTTCTACTGAATTCAGCCAATCTTTAATAGTTGTGCACTTCTGATACCAAATTTCAACTCATTTGGTCGGATAGGAGCCGCTATAGATGCTAATATGTATCGGGGAAAAAATTATATTGCTATATTTATATATATATATAAATATATAAATATTTATATTTATATATATATATATATATATATATATATATATATATATATATATATATATATATATATATATACAGGGCTATTCAATTACGAGTATATGCATGGGGATTTCGATAACGGTAAGAGATAGAGCGATGGTTTAAAGGGGGCAAAGTAGCATATTTCAGAGGTCAGTTATATGGATAAAAAAAATCTGATCTAGCTTCTTTAGTTCTGGAGTTATATAGGAAAAATCGAAAATGTCGAAATCCTTTTTTTGCCTATATCTTTTTATTTAATGAGTTGTTTTCAAAACAATTGTCACTTTGCCATTGCCACTTTTTGTAGGCTATCTAAATATCTGAATAGAAATTATATACAGGGTGTCGTATAAATTGGGCCACCCTCAACTTTCAATTTTCAAATACGGACCTGTATTTTTTATTGCATTTTTTTGAATGCCAAGAGTCATGTTTTATATTGACGTAGTATTTTCATCTAAATTACAGAGTGTTCTGGAAATATTGAACTATTACCAGTAAAATTTCAACATTTTTTAAAAATTGCAGCTCTAATTAAAAAAATATCATAGAATGAGGTATAAAATGCCTAGGGTTTGGAAGATAATCAACATTATTCGACGAAAAATGTCTTCTTCAAGAATTCAACCACATTTCAGTTCACGCAACCCATGATCAATGTACGAAAATGTGAAATTCTTCCCAGTACGTACATGTATGTGCATATAATCAATGCCCAAACAAAATAATCCTCCAATAGAAATCTTCATACTCCAGACACCAATTTGGAAACTTTTCGAACTACCTATATATGTTTCATATTGGCGTTTTATTTTTATATAAATCATAAAGTGTTTTGGGAATATTGAACTGATACTAGTGATATCTCATCATTTTTTAATTCCATAACAACTCTAATTGAATAATATCAGAGAATGAGAGGTGAATCAGACAAATTGATTCCTTAAGAAAAATCAATTTCAGAATTTCCAGATTATCTAGTCTCACTACTTGTTCGGAATAACAATAGAATAAAATCAACATTCCCGAGAGACATTTTATTTCTTTACCATAATGTAGCATTGGTAGAATAATTATTATTGATCCCAATGTCGATTCACCTCAGTAGGTATGAGGAAGATCTGTTGTATGTATTCTGCTGAGAACTCACAAGCATAATCTGTCACAAACATTATTGATCACATTGACACATATTATTGAGCATATAGGTTTTTATATTTTATAATTTATCGCACAATAACATGTTTAGTTATTATCTAGAATTGAAATAAGTCATTATAAGTAATCATAATCGAAATAAATGTTTGAATTGACGATCTTCTCGTTTCAGACATTTACGGAGTCGTTTTTTTAAGTTATTATTCGTTCTGAAAATAACTCTTCGGCGTAGTGATGCGAAAGCGTTCATGATTTTAATTCTAAAATCTTCTATATTTTCAATTTCGTTTTGATATACATATTCTATTTTTTAGTGTACCCCATAAGAAAATGTCAAGCGGAAAGACGAATGCTCCTATGATTTCTGTAGAAAACGTTTATCATATCTCTTTTCTGCTCTATGGGGAAACCCAATTTCAGTACTATCAGATTTTTCATTAAATACTAACGATAATTTCCAAGAAACTGTCAAAATAATGACAGGTGAGGAGAACTAAATATTTATTTTCCAAAGCATACTATGAGAATTCAAATAGTTTAATCATAATTGTTGTATATAGCAACAGAATGCCCATGAATTTGCTGAAAAATGTAGGTAGTTCGGAAAGTGAGTATCAATGAAATATTTCCAAATTGGTGTCTGTAATATAAAGATTGCCAGTCGAACGTTTTTTTGTTTGGGCAATGATTATATGCACATACACGTACTAGGAAGAATTTCGCATTTTCTTACATTGATCATGGGTTGCGTGAACCGAAATGTTGATGAATTCTTGAAGAAGACATTCTTCGTCGAATAATGTTGATTATCTTACAAATCCTAGGCATTCTATACCTTATCCTATGGTATTTTTCTAATTAGAGCTGAATTTTTAAAAAATGTTGAAATTTTACTGGTAATAGTTCAATATTTCCAGAACACTCTGTAATTCAGATGAAAATACTACGTCAATATAAAACATGACTCTAGGCATTCAAAAAAATGCAATAAAAAATACAGGTCCGTATTTGAAAATTGAAAGTTGAGGGTGGCCCTATTTATACGGCACCCTGTATATAATTTTTATTCAGATATTCCGATAGCCTACAAAAAGTGGCAATGGCAAAGTGACAATTGTTTTGAAAACAATTCATTAAATAAAAAGATATAGGCAAAAAAAGGATTTCGAAATTTTCGATTTTTCCTATATAACTTTCATATATTATCCATATAACTGACCTCTGAAATATGCTACTTTGCCCCCATTTAACCATCGCTCTATCTCTTACCGTTATCGAAATCCCCATGCATATACACGAATTTGAATAGCCCTGTATATATATATATATATATATATATATATATATATATATATATATGTATATATATATATATATATATATATATGTATATATATATATATATATATATATATATATATATATATATATATATATATATATATTTTTTTATCTGTCAGAAAATAGTCTAGGGCGCTGAATGAAGAATATTTAATCTTACAAATCACAATCGAGAATATAGAAACTAAAATACAGTGATTTCAAAAAAATATTGTGACCCAATACAATACAAAGTATTCGAATTGTAGGCAAAAGGTACACGAATATGAAGGAGATTTGAATATGAAGGATATTGAATTCTCCATGTATTTGAAGTAAATTTTCCAATAACTCAGTAGATGAATAGTTTTAAAAATACTACAAGTTCACTAAATACTTAAGTAAATGGAAACATTCACTCCTACTTAACATTTTCAACAAATAGACAAACTACTTATCCCACATATCAGTGTGAATATTCCAAATTTTTCGTTAACACCTCTAGAAATGGAAAACTCAGTTGCATTTTATATGCAGTGTTTTTCGCTTATATATATATATATATATATATATATATATATATATATATATATATATATATATATATATATATATATATATATATATATATATATATATATATATATATATATATATATATATATATATATATATATATATATATATATATATATATATATATATATATATATATATATAATTTGGAACGATTTTGTTCAATAGACTTCATACATTATAAAGTATACTCTACTGCTCACCAGATAATTGGATTTATTTACATTCCATTGCCAAACAACAAAATGAGAAATATGATTGATAGGTATCTAGAAATTCGGAGAAACAGTGTCTGAGACAATGCTTACTCTAAATTAAATAACATACATATATATCATGTTATTAAGACCGAAAACAATATACATAGATTATGAACAGGTAATAAATCATTATTTTCTGTATTGTATTTGGATAAATAGAACATATGCTAACACATCCACGCATTTTGTTATACCTAAGTTCGCTTCTTCTGAAAGAATTGGGTTAAAACTGAAACAAACATATTCAATTTGATTGAGCACATAAGGGCTAAGAATTCAGTCATGGAGCAGGTGATAGTAGGTAGATAGTCCAAAGGTGCAACAAGTGGTTATCTTCTTTTTGATACAATAATAGTGTTAAATCCTGGAGAACCGAACAAATCTCTCACATAACCTTAAATAATAACCTCTCACTTTGGTGTATTTATACCAGTGAAAATTTTTCACTGTTTTTTAGAGTTTTAGAACTCCCGGACAACGATTTTCGAGATTTTAGTACTATACGCCAAACCTACATGAGTTTAAATTTGACATGTGTGGCTGTTTCTGATGCAGAAAAAAAAATTTCCAAATTTGGACAAGCTCAGTCAAAATTCAATAATTTTCAAACATTGGATAAGAGGTAGGTGCATGCATAAGCGGAAGTTTTTCAGGTGACAAAGGATGTGGAAATTGATTATGAACATCTCTGCAACTCAGCACTTAAGGGATTTTTCGAGTATGCATGGAGCTAAAAAACAAGGATCTTTGCACTTCCAGATACTCTCCAAATTGAGTTAGAGAAAGGAAAATGTGTACGTGGTTTGAGTTGATGTTAAGGAAGCATCTTTTGGTGGAATGAACTTTTGCTGCTATTTTTATGAGGAGATTTAAATTTTTCTTGATATTTGAACATTTGCGAACTTCCACATCTCCTCCAGATTCCATTATAGGGTTCAAAGGTCGAAAATAGATCGAGCTGATATGAGGGAATTGCATTTTGGTGAATCCAATTATGTTTCTGAAACGCCAACTTTTTTAAGTTGAGAGTTTTAGTTTTTTCCTGGTTCTTGAGGTTTTCCGCGCCTCCACAGCTCCTGCTAGTTTGGTAGAGGGTTGAAATTTATTACGTGGACACGGTGATAATGATGGCTATTTCATTCAATTTTTCCATTTACTTCCAGTACACTCAAACTTTTCATCCAACGCTGCTATATAAACTTAAAAAGTATTTTCACTTGGTTTATTTTTACTGAAAAATAATATCTCCGTGATGTTTTCACTATAACGTTATCAGTCAACGAAAAATTCTCCCTAAATCGGATTATTTCCAGTTGCTCACTTGATATAACGGTCATTCCTCAATCTTATAAGTCAATTATATATCTTCATTTGATACGATTATTGCCTTTTCCTCATGAGTGGACAGTTATAATTTATAGGAAATGGCAGTGAAGATTCCAATTTCAGTAGGTCGACTTCTGTGATATATTGTACCCGGATGCGAGAACGTATTTCACTAAAAACATCTGGAGTGAATTGAAAGAATGAGCGCATGACAATTAAATACAATACAAGCGAAAGTGGTGCTTTTGTTTCCCATTCTCATTTCTTGGTGACAAGGGAAGATAATAATATAACTTTTGTGCGGCAACATCATTTTCAATTTATATAAAATCGTTGATGGACTCTGTCGTTGCTACGTGATAATTTAACATGATGAACAAAAACAAAACTTGAATTTATAAGTTTATTATCACAAAAATACTTTGAAAATCCGAACACCCTACTGCGTAGCACTAGGAATGATAAAACCCCTCGGCGCATGTGCATGTCGTCAATATTTTTTGAATGTATTATATAAATTAAAAAACTACACATTAAATGCTATCATTTTATTTCATTATTGTAAAAATCGGTTCAGGTTTAAGATTTATAGATAGCACCACATGTCTATGTACAAAAAATCTAAAAAACGCTATAATTTTTTTATTCTTCGTGGGGAAACATTTTTGAAAACACTTTTCTCATGAAATCATATGTGTTTTATCGATATCCGTTGGAATTTTTAAAATCGGACCATCTACTAACTTTTTGTCGTGATAATATAACCCCTTAGCTTCGCCTCGGGGTAAAAATATAACACTGCGATTGCAATTTCGGTCACTAGACCATCATAGGGCAGATTGAGTTAAGAACTAAATACATAATTATAGATTTGACGCTTACGGGTGGGGAAGAATTATTACAGGTACTTAAATAGACAAGAGAAACATATTTCAAGAAGGGCTAATCGAAGTGTATTTGCCAAATTGGTACAACAAAATGATCTTAGAAAAATCATTATTATATGTATATATTAAATATAGGAGAATGTATCAAGACAATCTAGTCAACAGCCTTTTGCATTATGATTGAGTTTGAAAATCTCCAATGACTCTAAGTAAGTTAGTTTGGTCCCTTTCGGTAATTTGTGCATAATTTGAAAGTTATCGATTTGTGGGAACGGGTGGTGGTTTTCATTGCAATGATTTGGAAACGTTGAATTCCTTTCATTTTTCAAAGAAGATTGTTGGTGTTCTTTGAATGTTGTCTTGAAAGATCGACCAGTCTGACCTATATACACTCCATACAGGACAAATAAACTTGTAATCTCCTGAACTTTCAAATTTTGAAGTGATATCTTTGGAACAGAATAAAAATCCTGAGAGTTTTGTTTTAGGTTTGAAAGCAATTTCAGCATTACGTTTAGGTATGACATGAGCAACTTTTTATGTTAAAGGACCAAAATACGTTGAAGATGTCAAGTTTTCCGATTTTACTACTTTCGATATAGGATATATGCTGTTGTACGCTAGTTGACTACGTTTCTTCTTCATTTTATCTATCAAACTTGTACTAAATTCACATCTTACTAATGTAATTTGGTCCTCTAACAGAAAAATATGTTATGTTCTTAACTCAATATGCCCGATGATGGTCTAGTGATCGAAATTGTTCAATATTTTAATATTTTGAAAATTTTTGAATCTCTCATGATTCAGTCAAATACTGACTGAAAAAGATTTACGTGACTGTTTTGACACTTCCCATTATTCCAACTTATAATTCTAAATGTCAAAAAAAAACTTATTCCAAAAAAAAAAGAAAGAACCGCACGTTCAAGAGTCCGCTGAGTTTACTAACGATGCTCTTAAATCTAAGGTATCAATTGCCAATGAAACAATCTTGGCTGAGTCGACACTACCAGATGAAGACTTCAAAATTTTATCTACCGAGTGTATTCTATTACGTGGAGGAGAAGAACATGAAAAACTATTTTTGAAAGAAGAGCATCTGAGTGTGCCTCCTAGCTCTCCTAGAAGTGATATTATTTTTGGTGAAGAATTGAAAACAGTACCACGAAATATTCCTGAAGTGAGCAACTTGAAAATACCAAATGTGAGAGTTATCGGTATAAGAAGATGTATACAACTTTTAGGAGAGTTTTTTGGTTGCAAGAATTACAACACGAACCTGCTACAATTTTGGTTTTTAGATATTTTGACGGATTGCATTTGGAGATGCCAAGATGAGTTCTTGCTAACTGAAGAATATCAAAAGATTGTTCTGGGATGGGTGATCTATGTTTTTGATTTAATAAGAGGTGAGTAGCAACTTTTTGGACAGAAATTATTTTTTTTTTTCATTTAAGAAAGGACGTTTGGAAGATACGTTTCCTCTGTACAAGTCTGGGTTTCATGGGTTTTTTGAAGAATTCATCATTTCGATCATTATCTAGTGCTGAAATTTGAACATTTAGTAGTCATACTGATACTCATATGCAAACTACTCCACAGATCCTAAAAATAATTTTTCCCGAGGAAAATTCTTTCGACTTTTTCGCGAAGCCATGATCATAGCAGAAGATCGAATAGAAGCTGGAGAAATTCTCCATTCCGATCATTACCTAGAGCTGAAATTTAAACATTTAGTAGTCATACTGATACTCATTTTCAAACTACCCCACAGATCCTAAAAATAATTTTTCCCGAGGAAAATTCTTTCGACTTTTTCGCGAAGCAATGATCATAGCAGAAGATCGAATAGAAGCAGGAGAAATTCTTCTTCCAGCACCGAAAAACTTATTCAACATAATACCGAGGAGTGATGAACCGTTGGAATTCGAAACGTTGCTGACGAATTCAACCGATTCAAGCTTATCTTCAGATGACAGCGAGAGCGAGAAGAGTTATTTAGTGCTTCCCTCAGATGAGTATCCAGAGTTACCAGACTTTTATAAGCTACCAAGAAGAGATTGCAAGTGTAACATATGTGAGTATATATTGAAGAATTATCATCGACATAAACTACAGGTATACTCTTAATCCGCGTTCTTTTAAAGTCAATTTACTTTCAGTGTTTTTCTTCGGGATCGGCTATAATTATTTATCTTTCATATATATTTATATATATATATATATATATATATATATATATATATATATATATATATATATATATATTTTTAAACTCTTGATAATTATTAGCAATAACAGGCTGGTTGAATCTTGAAAAACTCGATTTTAATAAAAAATAATATTGCAAGCTGAAAATATGGCAATGATCCTAAACTTAAGCTGAGGGTTTTAAACTTTGTTATAACTGTAAGTACCCCTTTTTAAAAGATTTGAAATTCTAAATAAATAAAAAATTTCATTGAAAACGGCTACTTTCATATAAACGAACTATTCCGATAATTTTGCTCTACCTATTTAATATTTTCCAGCAACTAATTTCATTGTTATTGTTTATTTACTCGTTCTTAGATCTCGCGGATAGCATTAATCGCCTCCGTGGCAAAGTTTGACCAAATCTCCCATACCGGAGAGTTCAGACAATAAACCACAATTGTGTGATTATCTTCCGTATCTAAGGATTTTGTTTGTTGTACTTTTTTCATCTTCAAATTTTCAATCCAATACTTGGCTACGCCGTTCTGATGAGGACCAAAGAGTCCGAAACACGTGTCAACGGCTGCTTCCATATAAGCGTCTATACCGATAATTCTACTCCACTTCTTTAATGTTTTCCCATGACTCATTTCTTTGGTTGCTAAGATAAATAGTACCCTTTTATTATTTATTTTTCAAACATTGCGTAGGTGAGGGTTTCTTTGGTTTCCCTTACCATCTGGTGATAACAATTTTGAATGTTAATATTGAACTGAATAGCATATACTAAGCAGCCCTGTTTTTTTTCAATTTTTTTAATCAATAAATGTCAAAGAAATTTCAATTACGAATATCATAGTGGAACGTCAAATTTTTTATTAAAATCGAGTTTTTCAAGATTCAACCAGCCTGTTATTGCTAATAATTATCAAGAGTTTAAAAATAGATCACAGGCAACAACTATTCGAATAAATATATATATATATATATATATATATATATATATATATATATATATATATATATATATATATATATATATATATATATATATATATATAAAAAAGAGAGGAAGGTTAGAAATGAGTTTCAAATGATTTCCTCGAAAAAAACGAGATGATAAAACGTGTAACAATCGGACACAGAAATGGCAGTGCAATAAGAGAAGGAATTGTGAATGCCACAAACTTTATTGACACAGTATTCAACATTGAGTAAGGTAGAAATATTATAATCTCATTGAGTACTATTACGAACAAAACAAACTCCTTTCGAATGTTTGGAATACATATTAATTCCAATTAATAGTCTTCAGTCCATGATATCCGAATCCATGATTGTAAGTTTCCGATGATATTGGATGTTTGCTGCTCAATGTTGTGTATCTGCTAACTTTCATCTGATTTTCGAATGTCTACATCGTTCTCATTAAGCCATTCAACATCTTGGTGCTCTAAATTCTGAATAATGCACATCACTTCATTAGCACGACGAGCAGCCACTCTTAGGGGCCTAACTTTCATATCAGTGTGCGTGTTTTTTGTCACTTGATGTGACGATTAAGTGACTTGATGAAAGCATAATAAAGACCACAAGTTTTGCATGTTGGACTTGATAGCTTCAATTTTACCGTCGGACAAAAATAATCGTAGGGAATTTGCAGGAAATCTTTAAGTGATGAATGTAAGCGTAGAGCTTAATTGACTGGAAGATTGAGATATTGCCCTCCACCATTCAAAACCAAGTCATCAACTGTTTGTTTTACTTTTACCTACTGGTGCTGGAAGAAACCTGTTGTCTAGTAATCTGAATAGCCCACTTCTGGGACGAAAGCATTCGTTGTTTCTACATTTTACAATTTGAAGCAAGTATTGGCTTTCACGCACATGATCTGAATACCATTTAATGTCTGGAAAATCAGGTTCAGATCTTGATCGCCCGACTATATATGTATTTGGTTTTCAAGCATAGACACTGTGTGGGTTGCCAATGTGTGAAAAAAAATAACTACTGCTGACGCAATCACCCACTCCACCTCCCAGCTCCCCATGTCATCAAAAATAAGCAAAGCAAAGACCCCCTCGCCCCCTATAGTGCTTACATAATACTTGAACGGCCCCAGATAATAATTTCGAATATAACTGAATTCTATCGCACATTTTTTTAAAAATGATTAATTTATGTTTATATATATATATATATATATATATATATATATATATATATATATATATATATATATATATATATATATATATATATATATTTATATATATATATTTATATATATATATATATATATATATTAAAATATATATATATATATATATATATATATATATATTTTTATATATATATATAGATATATATATATATATATATAAATATATATATATATATATATATATATATATATATACATATATATATATATATATATATATATATATATATATATATATATATATATATATATATATATATATATAAAAATATATATATATATATATATATATATATATATATATATATATATATATATATATATATATATATATATATATATATATATATACATGTGGGAAGCTGAATACACTTATGTAGAATGAATGAATGGGCAATTTTATATGAAAAAAAAATTTTTTGTGGAAAAGGACTTTCGTCATCTTCAGTGCTCCCTGAAGGTAAATAAATTTTTTGAATCTTTTCACATACAATTAGAGTAAGTAGTAGAGGCACTGAAGATGACGGTAGCGTTTTGCTTTTTTTAGGAATTATACACTTTCATACAAATATATATATATATATATATATATATATATATATATATATATATATATATATATATATATATATATAATTAAATTTATTCTTCCCAACGTCCATTAAAGGTATAAAAAACAGTAGAGCGCCGTCACTAACTTCGTTTTTTTTCCTATCACGGAATGGCGGCGATGGAAGCAAGAATTTGAGAACCCGGAAACTTATAATCAATACAATACACATAAATATTTTTAATTATAGGGGTCGAAA
Source organism: Cynegetis impunctata (assembly GCA_030704885.1). Classification (NCBI taxonomy): domain Eukaryota; kingdom Metazoa; phylum Arthropoda; class Insecta; order Coleoptera; family Coccinellidae; genus Cynegetis; species Cynegetis impunctata. The sequence continues at coordinate 23,672 of JARQZK010004525.1, read as the reverse complement.
AGATGCGCAATATTTGGGGCTGTGGGGGAATCATACCCCCTCTAAAGCGTCCTGGAGAGCTAAATTTCCGGTATATCGATCATAATTAATCTCAAAATTTTTCCCTACTGGTTTAAAGAATTTTCGTTCACACTTCCACAAAATTTCAGTCTTCCAAAATTTGAAACAAATTCATCCTGATATAGACATATCTGAAACATTGAAAATCGTAGTCTGGTGGAAAAGAGGCGGTTAAAATACTGCTCCCACCTCTATACGTTGATTCTTAATATAATGCAATTGTTCATTTTTTTCGGGAACATATGACTAATAAAAGCTGAAATATAGAATGTTGCATTCCAAAAAATCGAATTTATTATAACGAAATTAAAAACTATTGCACTTTGAGCTCTTCATGATGAATATATCTGGCTAATATTAATCATCATAGGAGTAGCTTTGATTTGCCGTCCGTACATAAAAGTAATTATATTTTCAACCGTAAAACGAATTTCAATTTTCGCTATGTCGATTCAATGACAAGGTTGTAAAATAGATTAATGCATCCAGAATATGCAATGTTAATAGCTGGATAATTCTCGTGATTTCTCGAAATAATCACAATCGCCAAAGATAAGTAAAATATCTTTGCCGACAAAAGTCAACGAAACGTCTCACATGTAAAAAAAATTCTCCTTTTAAATGATAGTTGTATGAAAAATGTTCACATGCCGTTACTGGGAACAATAAAAAAAATCTCTTCATTAGCTGCCCGGCCACGCGTTGCTGTGGCTCATATATATATATATATATATATATATATATATATATATATATATATATATATATATATATATAAATATATATATATATATATATATATATATATATATATATATACATATATATATACATATATATATATATATATTTATATATATATATATATATATATATATATATATATATATATATATATATATATGAAGTAAACTAGGATATTTATTTGAAACTAATCAAACAAACCTCCTAGCGGAGCTGGTTATACGAGTTCACGAAACATCGAAATGCCTCCATATACCTTGGATGGCGTATGTTAGAAACATTAAGTTGTTTATCACAATCAATGGAAATGATAGACAGTCTGTTTCGCCCTTATTTGGGGCTCATCAGTATCATCCATCCATCGAAAGTGATAACCAACCAAATATTTCCAACTGCGTTATATTTTCCTTCCAGTGACTATATGGCATATAAATATGACACAGCGCCACCAGTCGGAAGCAAATGAACCACATCTTACAGATAGAAGAAAACATTTCCGCAAAGAGAACTCGTACGTCCTGACACCCGTAGGTGGTTACTATATTCGCTAAGCAAGTAAAGTTGATACATCAATTCGATGTAATTCAACATTCACACGCCGCAAGTAACAAGCGCTCCAATTTTATCCCTTTTGCAGGTAGCAATTGATTTGCTTGTTTTGGATAGCACATATATTTTTCTAAAATAACCTTCCGTGCTCAAATTTATTACGTCACAATCTAAAGAATTTCATATAAATCTATCTTTCTATGACAGCTGTCACTTCATCCATAGAGACGCTATCGGAAAAATCTATATACATAGCGGACGACGAAGATGACAACTCACAAAAAGCAGACGAGCCTCACTACAATTCCGAGGCTGACGTCAATGACAATTTGGCGTCATTTTCCGTATCTGATTTTTATCAGCCAAGTAAAAAAATTCATTCGAGATTCACAGACGAACTATCTGACGACGATGAAGAATCGGCTGAAGAGGATCTGACAAAGGACGAAAGTGAAACAGGTTACTTTAGCTTCAAAAAATTCATTTTTCCCCTCCCAGTTTTGTAAGCAACCTATTTTGACAGTGCTTTGACAAACGTAAGTGAAAGTTACTCAACAAGGTATTCGTTGCCCTTAACGACAGGATGTAAGTCAACCTACATCCCTAGGGAAATAATAATCTAAAATTATTATAATTAGCTTTAATTTTTGATTTCATCAACATATTACAAAAATCCGGACAAACATCCGGTGATATTAATTGAAATGAATATTAATGGTACAATTCTTACAATTATTCACATTATTAACAAAATTTGGAAACACGTTTTCTCGTTTCCTCTCGATGTGTATTACATTTTCTGACTCCACAGATCCTTTATTTCTAACCAATGTTTCTGTCACTATTGAAGCAGTGCAAGAGACCTCTGGCTGGGTCTTATTGTGTAACATTTTATTCGCTACTTCCTTTTTATTGTTGAGGCTCTCAGCTACGTAAATTTCCGCAATATTAGCGGATTTCCATCCACCATGTCGCTTGATAGCTAATATCCAGTATTTGCTAATAAAGTTTCCGACGTTCTCCTGAAAGAGTGTCCAGTATACATTTTGAAATTCTCAAACTTTAGAAATTTCGCAGTTTTACTTGGAATTGACGAAAACGTATTTTTTTCCGACAGGCTGGTTCAAGCACTTTCCATTTTGACATCGCATGAAGAAGCGCGGATTAATAGTCGTCATGTGGGATCTTATATCAATGTACTTTTGAATTATTGTGAAATGACAAACCTGAGTTTCGTCACTTTCTGTCACTGTGAATGTCAGGAATGGTCACAATTATGACTTCTTAACTTATTTTAACATTGTCCATTTTCATTTCACAGAGTTCATTACAACGGCACGCCCCAGTAACTCCCATTGCCATTACTCATCAATAAGTATATATCATCGAGGGCTTCAATCATGAACTTATTCACATCTACCCTGTTAAACACATTCGATTTTTTGGGTCTATAACCATCATTTTTTCTCTTCAAAAATGATCGAAGTTTTGGATACTTAGAAATATCTATATTTTCCTCTATAAAAAGGGTGGACTTCAACACCGAATATTCACATCATAAGCTTGATGGGGACTTCAATGAAGCACTTTTCTCGTGGAAATACGCCAAAAATAAGGTTTCTGAAACTGCAGTAGCCGTCTTGCTTTGGCACCAATTCCTAACAGATTTATATGCTGCTTCATACCTTTTTTTCGACTTTTCCGGTAGTAGAGATAAACGAGCAATATTCGCTGATTCTTCTATATCTGAAACATCCATTTTGTCCACACGGAATCAAACAATTCGACTTCTTCAAACTTTTCGCTTCGAATTCTCAACTTGACGTTGTTGATAAAATAAAAACTGCTTATGTTGCTCTAGCAACGGATCGCGGATGCCATAATTCAATGAGAATGCTATCGAAAGTAATGATAGTGAAAATCTAAAAATATGTCCAGCATTTTCTTGTAAACATACAATACAGCGAGGGGAAAAAATGTTATATACTATTTGGGATGTAAGTACATTAACCAGTCTCGAACTTTTTTACCAGCCCTCGCTATCGCTCGGGCGCAAACTCGTCCTCGACTGGTAAATGTTACTCACATCCCTTATATATGTATAAATAACTATTTATTATTTTTGATATTATCCTATTGACATTTCAAAATGGTTTGATTGAAAAAAATTAACCCAACTATATTATCTTATAGGATTACAATATGAATGGGTGAACGACTTAGAAATGCCAAAACAACCTGGTCAGAAACCGAAGTCTATTGTAACACTGAACAGTTATGCATTAACAGAGGTTTCTGTTCATTCTAGTAACAAAAGAATGAAAGTCAAAATTTCGAAGACGAAAGCAGAAAAAAAGAGTATTATAGACTTAGAGCTCTCAGCTCATAATCTTCAAGTCAAAAAGCAAACAAGTAAAATAATAAAGGAAGAAAAGGTATTAACTGAGGAAGAAATTCTGAGAGCTTGGTTTGAATACAATGTTTGGGAACAAAGAGCCAAGGTATATTTAGATAAAATTCATAATATCATATGATGATAATAATCTTACAAAACTAATTCTATATCACAATTTGGACAATTTGCCAACGCGAATTCAAAATGGAAACAAATCAAATAGTCCGGGAGCCAGGTAAAAATTTGGTTATCTCTCGGACGATAATTGGTGAGACGCATCAGGGTATAGTATTATTGAGTTTCGTGCACGTCAGCTGCATTTCCGTGGGTGATTTAAGCAGCGAAATTCGAATGAAAGTTATATAATTTGTTGATTTATTTTAAAATGTCTAAACGAAACGTCAAAGAAAGAATAGAGTAAGGAGAACACAGAACACAGAGCTGAGCGCAACGCAAAACCAAATTGCGTATAATAGACCTTTTCATCAATTATAATTTTTATCGTATCATTGAAGATTATGACATTTTTATACTGAATCTTTATTAATTATTATTAAGATCATAAACGCATCAAAACCTACATAAAACCTTAGTTACTCATAATAGATTAGTTACCATAATATAATACGTTAGTTACGAAAGCATAATACGTTAGATACCAAATAATATTAGAACTAGTTTTGATGAACATATAAAACAATATTTTGACAGTTTTCAATCTTGATGGATACACCTTTGCCGTTAGCGTCTGCTTGTCCTCTAAAACGTCATCTTCCGTGTAGTGGTCATCTTCGCTAATTCATTAGTTCGTTAGGCTCCTCCAATTCCAATTGAAAAAGCAACTTTCATCATTAAAAACTCCTCATCTGGGACAAAAAACAAAAATTCGTTGACTTGTTCTCTTGTAAATACTTTTGACTTTTTTGCAGTATATCCAACATTTTTCATCTTGATGAAACGTATTAAAGCGCCGTATTTATCGTTTTCCACACATTCCTTAAGTTCTAACATGGAATATTTCGGCCATAAGGATGAGGCAGAATATTTCTCAGAGAGTTTTGCAAAATACACCAGCAACACCGTTTCTTCTGCACCTTGAATATGTTCTTTGTTTCGCCACTCACTAAACTGCCGATATTATTTTTTATAATGGATTTTAGAATTATCCGGAAGCAAGTACAACCTTATAGTATTGGCTGCAGCTAATATATCGTCAGGAATATGAAAATCTTGCATGGTTTTGATGACTTTTTGAAATGCCGAAATGAAATGACATAAAATCTTGATGCTTTTATTTTCACATCGCCGTTGTCAAAGATACAATAAAGCTTTGAATGTAACTCGATTATTAGCGATTTAAAACCGTCTCGGACATTTCTAGCAATGTCCTCGACTATTATAAATCGCATAATAATCTCGTTATATTAATAGCTATTGTGCGCATGCGTCTGTATCCGCCATCTTTTTCGTACTCTTTTATGTAAACAAGCATTGTAAATTACCATTGTAATGATTAAAATCAACAAATGTGAACCACAAAATGAAACAATGAGTATCTTAATTTAAAAATACATGCTGTAAGTCCACTATAATTATCTTATTTGTACGGAAACGAATAAAAAAACAGTGTTGTTATAGAGTATGTACCTATATGTAAGAGTGGTATCGATGTAAGTCATTTAAAGCCAATACATGTGCTAATAAGATATAATCCTTGTTAATTGGGAGATATTTACTCAATACCTAATAATGAACTTCATTTTACTCAGATACTACGATTGAATTGATATATAACCCCGCAATAATCTACTGTTTTTTTGCTTTTTTGCGAACGCCCATGATACTTCATCCACTTTTCTGATTGTTCACAGTTACATGCTTCATTTTAATTGTAAACAAGTACAGCTCCATCAATAATTTGTTCCAATAATCAATTTACTGGGGAGAAAATATTGCTTTCCAATGCATTTGGTACAAAACAGTACAAAACTTTTAAACTACCGCTCTTTCAACATGGCTGCTGCATTTGCGCATGTCAGATGATGAAAAGGTCTATTAGTTCAGAATACTATAGTTTCATTGAGAATACTAGGCTACTAAATTGAATCGAAAAGTACTAAATTGATTAGGATTCTTCTCAAAATTCCAACCCTAGAACACAATAGGGCCTTTGTAGCCAGATCATCGGTATAACTTAGACCCTTCAAGCGTATTTTACTAAGGAGGAAATGATTGAACAATTTTTTTTGATATGTGAAAGGCTACCACCGCTCATTCCACTCACGGAATCGTAGCGGACGTTCACTAAGCTTCATGATACAACTCTCTGATGCATTCAACTAATTATCGCTTGAGAGAAACTTGCTCATGTAAATCTGTTACTGGCTCCCGGACTAAAACAAAAAAATCAGAATATATCAAAAAATTATTCACTGAATATGGTTCACGCTATATTACTAATTTTAAAACTCTTCCCTTGTTCGACAAGCCAACTGAACCTGTCAGGAAGTGAGACAGCCTTCTGTCTCGAAGTTGAGTTATGAAAAACTTGAAAATATGAAAATATCCTCCTTGTGGTATTTTCATTTTTCAGAAACTAAAAATATTGGTGCAGTAAATTTAGGAACAAAAGCAACCTGTAGTTAAATATTATATGCATTGTGGGTATAAAATAATTGCTGAAATGTTCTCAATCTCTCTATGAAGGAGCTTTATAATTTATCTCAAAATTAGTGGCGACTCGTGAGTTTGGCTTCAGGGGTGGCGCAAAAATAATATTTGGATATAAATATTTGTGTTTCAATTCAAATATTGAAAAATCGATACTTCCAACATCCAGATAGATCTGTTTTTGTTTTTAGACAAAATCTTTAGCCATTAGAATATTTTTGAAGGATTTATCAATTTAACTCAATCAATAATTTTCCTAATGTACCTTTCTACTCACCTACTTATCTTTTGAAGCTAAAATCCATTCTTCTTTCTTCGTCCGCGATGAACTTCTCTATCACATTTTCTTTAAAATCAGGAATTGTTTGAACCATGGCACTTTCAATTGATAAAATGCCCAAAGCACTAAAACGATCTTCACACACAGTATTTCTTAGAAAAGTTTCAACTTCGGAAAACACATCTGTGAATCTGCTGTTGTCATTGGTATAGTCACTAATATTCGCAAAGTTTTAGCAGTTTCTTTAAAACCAGTATCTAAACCTAACGACAGGATAAAATGTTATGTTGTTAAGCATCCCGAAATGTCTAAAATGTCTATTATTTCTGATAGAGAATAAAATATGTTTGATTCCGTTATTAAAATTTCTTTATCGATAATTGATGGAAATGCTTTACAAAATTGTTCTATGTCATTTAATGGTAGTGATTTTCGATATTCTGTATATTTTTATCACAAAAATAGTTCTGCTTCAGAAAGATGATCTTTCAATGCAAAACATTCTCCCATTTAGAAAATTATAATATCGCACAGTTCTCCCGCATACACTTTCCTCCAAACTAAATTTTCTAGAAACAAATTTTTGTAACTCACACGCCCTCATTTTGTTTATAAAATAGCCAATAGAAAAAAACAACAACACCCCCAATAGCAGCAGTTCATCGACTAACAGTACGGATGGCTCAGACACGTTGAGTCCCTACTCCTTAGAAGTGTTTTCCCTTTCGCCCGCCCGTCCCGGATTACGGCATCTGACCTCGCAAGTCGCGGGACGTTATTGGCTGATATACTTAGACCGAAAGGACGCAATTAGAAAGTCGGTCCACGCCGCATTCCCTGTCAGGAAATTAGGAATTTTTATAGTAATGTAAAAAACGATAGGAAAGTAAACTCATTTTTATGTAACTTAAAGGGCTGAAGAAGGTTTTAGAACCTTATAACTGCCCATATATAATATTTAGCTAGAAAAACATGTTCCCCCCCCCAAATTTTTTCAATATACTTTCATGATTGATTGCTTGCTGATATACTATGCGAAATGGACTCTGACTCAAACATGCGCGAAGAATTAATGTAGGTTGCAGTTGAATTGAAACACTGATATATTTTCGTAAATTACGGTGGAGCGTGGAGGTAATATTGAATGGATTTGTTTAGATTTTTAAAATATTGTTCAAGTTTATAGTGACTTGTTCAAACTTATGTCTGATTATATATTTATATGTAGAAATTAAAAAAATACAATTTTTTCTAAAATTCTTGGGGGAGCGGAGTCCTAGAGTCCTCCCTCTCCAGCCGCCACTGCTCAAAACCCATTTATGAGCCACTAAAATATTCTCCATATTCATGGATCGTCCCCAAATGATAGAATTGAATTAATTGATAGTGTTTCTTCAAACTGTTAACATGTACCTGATCGCTAATAAAATTATGAATAGCCTTCTCTTCCGAAGAATGCTGTCTCCATTTCAGATTATTCTGTGCAATGCTCACTGTAGCCATACAAAAATAGACTGAATCTGAATTATTTGATGAAGATTACCTATTCAACTTATGAAATAGATCAGTGATTATTAAAAATTTAATTGCTCTTTTGAATGAGAATATTTTCTTCACAGGATATGTCAAGTCCTACAAGAGGATGGTTGCCATCGACATCTACCGATTGCGGAGAAAGTTGTATATGTGAACAGATACAGTACTCTAGAGCGGACTTGGAAAATGACGAATATCTAGAAATGAAAAATGAATGGTTGCAATATCTGAAAAAATACAAACAGTCAATAGACCAATCTGATCAGAGGAAATTCATAAATTCCTGTCTTCTTTTGATTATCAAACAATTTATCTTCGAATAGTAGGTGCTGATATTGAAATTGATAACATAATATGTGATTATTATGAGAAACGTGAATGCGAAACTTAATGATGCTATACGGGGTGTTTCTGAATTGATGCGAAAGATTTCAATGGTTGATTCTTCAGCAAAAATTAAGGGGGGTCTTTCATATAACTTTTTGTTCAACACCCTTTTCCCTCCAAGTTACAGCCCTTTGAAATTAGGTGAAAAAAAATTGTTTTTATTCAATACATCCACTTAGGAAAAAACTAGAGGAATGAAATTTAACAGATAACTGCTGCTAATAAAATGGCAGTTTTTGAGTGTTTTTGTTACACTAAAATGTTAGCACAAGGGGCTGAAAAAAACAACCCCTATAATATTTTGCATCAGAACTTTTTAATGCGCTTATACTTTCCTATTTAAAAAATATATTTGAAAAGACAGACTCAATTTTCAACTTTTTTATATCTTGACTTTTTATCATAAAGTTGTTAGTTTGATCACAAAAAAATAAAATAGTGCTCAGACTCTTTCCATAAATTCACAGAGAGGTTATCATTTATTTAAAAAAAAAACAAGTAAGCTGCTGTCAAATGAAGTCATATGACAAATAGTTTTATTGTCCTGATTTTTTCTAATCTCTAGACAGTTTTATAATGACTTCAAACATTTTTCACAACTAAATAAAACTTTATTGAAAGAATGGCATTTTTTTATTTAGTTGAAGAATATTGCAAATTAGAGCGGATTGAACAATAATTGTACTACTAATAACAATTAACAAATTATTTGACATTTGACAGCAGTTTACTTGTTTTTTTTTTAATAAATGATAACCTCTGTGAATTTATGGGAAAATAGTCTGAGCACTATTTTATTTTTTTGTGATCAAACTAACAACTTTATGATTAAAAGTCAAGACATAAAAAAGTTGCAGATCAAGTCTGTCTTTTCGAATATATTTTTTAAAATGGAAAATATAGGCGCATTAAAAAGTTCTGATGCAAAATATTATAGGGGTTGTTTTTTTCATCCCCTTGTGATTACATTTAAGGTTAACAAAAACACTCAAAAACTGCCATTTTATTAGCAGCAGTTATCTGCCAAATTTCATTCTTCCGAATTTTTCCAAAGTGGATGTATTGAATAAAAACAATTTTTTTCACCTAATTTCAAAGGGCTGTAACTTGTAGTGAAAAGGGTGTTGAACAAAAAGTTATATGAAAGAACCCTCTTAATTTTTGCTAAAGAATCACCCATTGAAGTCTTTCGTATCAATTTAGGAACACCCTGTATATTCTGCATGAAGTTTTCTCGAAACTTTTTGAGAAAATTATAACTGCGTTCCTATCAAAAATAATAATCATCATGTCCCGAAACGTGTTGTGACCATACACACAAAAATAATGAGTTCTCAGATACACGAGTAACGATCTACACTTTTGGGATCTTAAATACAGGCGTAACTTATATGATGCAATTGAAATTGTTCTGTTTCTATGAAAACATCGTGGTTAGATCGTGGATAGTTCGATGGATCCTATTTTTTGATATCTTGAGTATTCACTTAATAGGCCAGCCAGTTGAGATAATCAATTGAAAATAATTCCAAAAGTTTCAATCTTTAATGTAGGGTCGGGAATAAAGAGATAAAAACACACTATGAAATTTTGCAACCTTTTCCGAAGTCGGGAACATTGTTAATTGCAATAACAGTGAATTTTGCCTCATGCTTGTGAAAAAAATTCCAAAACTTCTCCAAACTTGGAGTAGTATTAAATATATTATTTCATAACACGTATCAAATTTGCAACCAGTTTAAGGGTACGGAACATTTTTTTTCATTCAAAATTAACGTTTTTCTTTGATAAACTGACCAAAAAACAATTCCAAAAGTTCTGCAAACTTTACAGATACTTCGGAAAAATATACCGAACAGTTTTATAAATTTGCAACCTTTTATGTTGACCGGAACATTTATTTATAATTTTTTTAATTCGTTGTCATTTTTTCGGGCAAGTTGGTCTCGAAATAATTACAAAAGTTTTGAAACTTGGTTACAAATTCAAAAAATATCTATTCTGATGCATTTGCAAATTTGCAACCTTGTACGCGATCTGGAACTTTATGCAATTTGCAAAAATATGATTTTTGGATTTTTATATTTTTGAAAATTGCATAATTCGGACCGCGTACAAGGTTGCAAATTTGCAAATGCATCAGAATAGATGTTTTCTGAATTTGCAACCAAGTTTCAAGTCTTTTGTAATTATTTCGATACCACCTTGCTCGAAAAAATTACCACGAATTAAAAAAATTATAAATGAACATGTTCTGGTCAACGAAAAAGGTTGTAAATTTATACAACTGTTCGGTATATTTTTCCGAGGTATCTATCAAGTTTGCAAAATTTTGGAATTCTTTTGGTCAGTTTATCGAAGAAATACGTTAATTTAAAATTAAAAAAATTTTCCCTACCCTCAAATTGGTTGCAAATTTGATGCGTGATATGAAATAATATATTTAATACTACTCCAAATTTGCAAAACTTTTGGAATTTTTTTCACAAGCATAAGGCAAAATTCAATATAATTGCAATTTTAACGATGTTCCAAATTTCGGAAAAGGTTGCAAAGAGATTTGTTTCTTTCTCTATGTAGCATTCACTTGACCAAGGTTTAAAAACTTTTGGAATTATTGTTAAATTTTCGATTTGCAATGTCAGTTTAGACATAAAAGGCCTAAAAGTATCAGATTTAACGTCTCGATCAATTCTTCTTTCTGAACGTGCTCAGTGTGCTCTCAAATTCCTTTCCTTATCATAAGCGTGTGGAAGATTATATGTAGGAACGGCATCTTTCTTCAAAACTCTTTTTTTGAAAGCATCATCTTGAATTTTCATTACTAAGTAAAACTAACATAAATTTCAATCATAGGAGTTAATTACCTGGAATAATGCCATTTTCTTTTGTAAAATGCAAAGAACACACCGTCATTCTCGGAGTTGTGTGAATCTTCTTCAGGTTGATTTTCGATGCCTTCTATAAATCAATCTTTTTCTTTTCTCTATCTCTACAAAATAATTGTTTGGCTTCGGAAACCGATGAAAGCTAACACTTGCGTTCGTTCATGAGTTTGAATTAAAACTTTTCACGCAGCAACACTCTTTAGACTTGCCGATTCTACAGGTTCTGCAGAATTCACATTTTCCATTTTTCACCTTCTGCGCCATAATTTGTAAGAAATCAGGACCTTGTACATGCAATAGGCGTGACGAAAGATTTTGAAATACTCTTCCGTAATGTGGGTACACATTTACTATTTACGAAAAAACCATTATTTCGGTAATAAACTTAGGTTTAACGAAGTTTAAAGCCATTTTTCTAACATTTTTTAAATAGTGCGCGAAAACAGCTCGCTGTTATCATGGCGTCGCTCTGACGTCACGCTTAGGTAAACATGTCATTGTGTCTATGCGTAGCGAAGAAAGTAAACAAAACATCAAATTAATTCGTGTAATAAAAATGAATTCCAAAAATTATGAGTGGTGTGCAGTACCGCAGTGTGAAAACGCATCAATAAGAACACCCAACAAAGTAATTGTATATGTTCCAAACAAGAAATAATGAGAGATAAGTGGTTGAAGCTATCTATATATATATATATATATATATATATATATATATATATATATATATATATATATATATATATATATATATATATATATATATATATATATATATATATATATATATATATATATATATATATATATATATATATATATATATATGCTCTGGGCACATCTTGCACTTTACTGTACAAATTTTGCACATAACTGATTGCATCATCCCCATATGATGGTCTTGAAGACCCGAAATAATTGAAATTAATTAGAACCAATACATACACATTGACTTGGTGATTTATCAGATTTTAGGTGTTTACGATGAGGAAAAATACTACTAGTACTAGTAGGTGTTTATTAGTTACAGAAATTTAGTCGTTTTATCGGGTCTTAATATGATATCAACAAAATAGTAACTTACAAGCTGTGAGGGAGCTAACCTCAAAAATAAACAATGACAAGTTTATTGTAAAAATAACCTATGAAAGTAAAATAAACTCGCATGAGTTCAAAACGGGTTTGATTATATCTAAATTGATTGCATCTAGGGTAAAGATAGATACAAAATTTACTTACAAGGAAGTTCTCACGTTTCTAAACTCAGACGAGCAAAATTCTCCATTTGTTGCGAGGAAATCGCTCAACATTAATACATCAATCCTTGGCAAATTTGAGCTATTTGCCTTACCAAAGCTTGGTTCCATTGTTATAGTAGAGTGGAGTCGATAAACCACACGTAGAATAGTAAAAAAACAATCCAAACGCGTAATAAGTAGTATTCACAAGAACAAAACAAAGGGAATGAGAGTATTGACAGCCGAGTCTACCTAAGCGTGACGTCATGCGCTGTGATTGGTGTTTCAGTTAAAATGGCCCATTGCAGTATTTTAATGTTTTATTTCATTGAAAATCTTAATAATCTGAACTTTTTAAATGTTTTAATTTTTTTTAATATAAATTTTCACCTAAAACCATTAAATCGACGATTTTTTGATACTGTCGTCATGCCTATTGCATATATTATCGTTGGAAATGAGAACTTCATCCATCTAGCCGCCAGAGTGCGCCAGCTGGAACATCCGATCCCAATCAACTTCATATTATATTTACGGAAGTATTTTAGTTCATCTAATTCTAATATTACTTAAAAAGCACCAATTTTGGTAGGTACCCAATATTCTTAATCCCATAGTAATGAATATTGTCATTCTTTTATCTGATGGATGTATTGTGAATATTTCCAACCGATATGTGATGAATAATTTGCTATGATGAATATGAAAGTACTAAAAAAGCTATGTAATTTTCGATTAGGATTTTTTTAATATTTTTCAGAATTATTAGCATTCATTTAGTGTCTTGGTAAATACACCAAATTTTTATACAATCTACACTCGAGTGAACTTGCAGATTCCAAGGAGGAAAACAATGCTGATCACGTGATTGACATGTGTGATAATAATTCCAATTCTGTTTTTAGTGCTCCCTTAATGCGATCAGCATTATTTGCTTAATCGAAATTTGAAAGTGAACTCGAGTATTGTTCAAGTATAACCAGTAATTGTTATGTTTTTGAAATTTATCTGATTGTTTCAAAATATTTTTTTTTGATAAGGTCCGTATGTTATATTACTTCACAAAGATGAAATTGAAATTCACAAAAATATTCAGGAGATAGTTTCAAGTTTTGTATACATTCTACAATTGTCTTTTTATAATCTCCATCTTGGGGTCAGAAGTACCAATAACACTAACAACATTCAATTTGAGATGAAATATTTTAACTACGTTCAGATATTTTAATTAGGAAATAGAACTAGCATATACTGAGAGAAGAAGTTCATTTCATAAAAAAAAATTAATATTAGAATTGTCAAAAATACAGAAAAATTTTCGATTTATTTAATTTGAAAGAAAACCTATTTCGAGTTTTTCGTTCATTATTAATTTACCAGGAGATCATCAAAATGTATATTAATTACAGTCGTTTAATCAAATGTAACAAATTCTTTCCTCTTTTCTCAGTTTTTATGAGAGTTTTCAATACAAATTGGTCAAAATGGCTTTCCAAATACCTCCTAATCTCATACTTGAACGTTTAAATTTTAAATGGCCAATTCCAAAGCTTTGTAAGGATGATTTCAAAAGACCTGCCGTGAAAAAGCCGAAAACTAAGAAAGAAAAGAAAAAGGGTTCTAAGAAATCAAAACGAAAAGAAAGCAAAGGTAAAAAAGGGAAAAAATCAAAAAGTTCGAAGAGCTCGAAAACTACAAAAACTACAAAAAGTTCGAGAAGTACTAAAAGTTCCAAAAGTTCAAGAAGTACGAAAAGTAAGAAAGGAAAGAAAGATAAGTTGAAAAAAAAGCATAAGTTATCTAAAGAAGAAAAAGCGGAAATTCAAAGATTGAAAAAAGAAGAACGGCAGCGAATAGAGGATGAATTGGCTAGAGAGGAACACAAAAGGTTTATATTTCCACTAAAATTAGCCGTAGAAGAACAATTTTTCAAGAGTATATTCCATAATTACGTAACTCCTTCAAAAGGATCAAAAAAGAAAAAGCAAAAGAAAGACAAAAAAGGCAAAAAACACAAAAAAGGGAAGAAACACAAATGAGTATATTTCATAGATATTACAGCAGCAGCTTAAATAACTATTTCTCAATTAACAGTTTCATTGAGATATGATGTTTACTCAAATGTGAAAACAACTGTAGAATTGAATCATTGATCAAAATGGAGTCATGTAATTATTTCTTTATTTAATAAAAACTATTTTTGTATACTTCGTGAAAATTGCTGAGAATGTTTGAAAAAATAGTACAATTGCTCCAAAATAAGTTAAGAATATAATTCTCGTATAAAATTGAAATATAACTTAATCATGGCGAATCATCCAAAGTGTTGATGATAAGAAGTTCTTATTCGCCAATTCTGCTCTTTAACATGAAGTTATCTGATAACAAATGTGAATAAGGATCGGTTCGCCATTACATAAGTTATTGATACCTAGTTTCATACTTTGCTAGTGATTATTCTGTTAAAAACATGTACTTGCTGCGTTTGCTTAAGACGTTAGAAGTGCTGAAAGGGACGTTCTTTCTGTATTCGTTTCCATCATTATCGGAAAAAAAGAAAGAAATCGCTTAAGAAACTACTTTGTTCTTAAGCCTTCAACAGTGTTTAGAGTCTGTGGAGGTGAGCAATACCTCAAAAACCACGAAAAGAAGAAAATGTCTACATTATATGGCACCTGAGGATTCCTCTCGCAAAATTGTAGCACCCAATCTAGGGAAGTCATAAAGGTGCGCAATACCTCAGAAACTATGAAAAAGCATGAAATCGTTACATAAAAATGACGGCGGTGGGAGAACAAAGTGTTTACCGCCAAAATCCTATTCCCTATTATGGACTCAACATAAAGCTCTCTTATTTTCAACCCTTCAATTCATTTTGGAGAAATTGAGGTTTTTATAGTCCCATACGTCCTCCAAAAGTCCCTAGAAGGCTGATTTTTGGATTTATTAATCATAATAATCAATTTAGGCATATTTCGCCACCTGTTCCGCTTATGCTCCTTCTAGCAACTCTAAAGTTTGAAAATGCTTAAAATTCTGACTGAATTTTCCCAACTTTTGAAAGTGTTCTGCCTCAAGAGTAACCTTGGATAAGGGTCTGATGGGGGCGGCTGGAGATACCAACATTTACCTTATATATTACCTTATATATTATTATAGTCATTTTCACCTGTTCTGAACATAAGTTTTAATATATGCCCAATAAAAGAACTTCTTTCTTATTGTGAATATTATATATTTATTTTTATGTTTTATAATCAAAGTTTAGAATAAAAAGCAATGAATGATTTCCTTCGAGTAATATGAATTCGTTGAAATTCGTCATATGTCTATATTTAGGAAAGAACTCGATTTCAACTTCAGATTTTCCGCCATACAAATTTCCGCGGTATTAAAACTCCTTCCACAATAAGAAATTGATAAAGAATGCTCTTCATCAAATTGTCAGAATTAAATAAACGGAGCTTATTTGAAAGACTTATTGTATCTGCTCTTGTTCTACTTCTTTCTTTATCGTAGATTTAGAGCTTTTATTGAATTTCCAATAAATGGGTTTATATTATTTTACTTCACCAAGCTATACCAAGAAAGTTCATTTTGTTGGAATGAAAAAGGATGATGCTTATATTCATGCACTCCTGGAAATGAGTTATAGATTTTGAATAAAATATACGATAGTTGGAATAACTATTGAGTATGCATCTGCATGAGAAGACAAAACACATATATATATATATATATATATATATATATATATATATATATATATATATATATATATATATATATAGAAGAAGGGTAGTCTTTGCTGACCAGTTAGGATACTATTAGGATCAATTATTTGGCGATATTGATTAACTATTTATATTATGGATATTCATTTCAAATAAACAGAAATAAAAATGCTTTACGTCTATTTCCACACAATGTATTTTAAATATAAGTACTACCGGTTTCGACTATCACGTAACTTGACAATAACGTGATAGTCGAAACCGGTAGTACTTATATTTTAAATACATTGTGCGGAAATAGACGAAAAGCATTTTTATTTCTGTTTATTTAAATTACTTGGATATAGCAGCAAGCAAAAAGTGTCCTCTTTTAACACTATATTTCCGATATTTCGACAATAATTACTGTCATCTTCAGGGAAGTGTGTCTTTGAGAATTATTGCAAAATATGTAAAGATAGAGATACAGCATTATCGATTTCTATAAAACATTATTGATCGAGAACACACACATGTGATGTTCATCAACTAACATTATATGTTAAAAATTTACGATAAAATAAAACATATCATAATTAATTTAGAGGAATAAACATTGTTGAAGACATAAAATTAAAAATTTTAAGTTTCAAAACGAAAGATATATATATATTTGGGTGAAGCACCAAGCAAAAAAGTGTACTCTTTTAACACTATATTTCCGATATTCCTACAATGATCACTCTTATCTTCAAGGAAGCTACAAAAAAAAGCAAAAAAAGTATATATCCCAGAATGGATTGCAACGTACAACAGTAACGATAATCACTGTGTCTTTGAGATTGCAATTGATGTAACATTTTTGATGGAATATAAAATCATTGATTGAGATACAAAAAAAATGAAGGACACCCTACTGCGTAGCACTAGGAATGATAAAACCCCTCGGCGCATGTGCATGTCGTCAATATTTTTTGAATGTACCTATTATATAAATTAAATAACAATGAAAGTCGATTTTACGAATGAAATGAAGGAAAATTGCAATAAATGTATAAATAAGTCGATATTACGAATAAAATCCGTGAAAATTTAGCAAAAAAATTCATTGTTTGACTGTCGAATTTGAATATCCTATCCCGGCTCATTTTGCTGCAAATTATGAATCAAATTGATAAGATATCTCTATGGATGGGAAGCAGACACAGACGCAGAATCAAACTCAAGCTATCAACGTCGCTTGGTTACACAGAGCACTTCGACGCATGTTTTGTAGGACTTCGTACATATCGACCTTGGCGCATGCGCATGTCATAATGCCTTTCTAAAAAACGCTATAATTTTTTATTCTTCGTTGGTAAAAATTGGGAATTCAAATTCCCTAATGAAATCATATGTGTTTCATCGATATCCGTTGAAATTTTTAAAATCGGGCCAGTTACCAACTTTTTGTCGTGAGACTATAACCCCTTTAGCTTCGCCTCGGGGTAAAAATGACGATGACCAATTAATTTTCTAACATAGTCAACACAATATAGAACCACATTAAAAATTACATTTAGAGAAACATTACTGAAAAAGATAACTCTACTACGTCGTTACATTTTGAAAAAACGCGACCGGCCTTCTTGGTTAGGAATCAGACAAATGACAGTGAAGAGGAGAAAACTTCAGTATGAAGATAACATTTAAATCCACGATTTGGCCTCTACTTAAGGATAAATCAGCCAAAATCAGCCAATATCATATAATTATATATATATATATCTATATATATATATATATATATATATATATATATATATATATAGAGGAGAAGGTGGTAATGTGGCCCCTGCAGGTATTTCGGCCCCCTTCAATATTTGTTTATTGAAACAGTGCCATCTGGGGAGAAGTAGTAAAAGTGGTAGATAACTTGACTAAGGTAATTTATATCTAAAGCCGACGCTAGGGAGCTTTTCATATTTTTGTAATTCAAACAAGTCGTAACGGATACTGGCGAAAACTTTTCACGTGCGTTGTTTGTAATCCATAAATGTTCAAAAAAATCGATTCTGGATGCACCTGCCGCATTGGTTGCACGTAGTGAACGTTAGTTACTTGGATTGTAAGGTTAGTATCATTCAATAAGTTGTTCATTTAAAAACTTATCATGTGATTGTGAAATGTCCCTAATCGTTAATATGGCCCCCTAATATTGTATGTATTATGACCCCGGGGGGCCATATTAGATATACGTGTGACTTCATTCTTTATTTTGTTTTGCTTCTGGTTTCAGATGCCGCAAAAGAGCTTAACGCCTACTTCGAAAAAAAATAAAAAAACATGGGATCCAGAAAAAATGAAACAAGCTGTTCAAGCCATCCGAGATAAAAATATCGGTTATAAAAAAGCAGTAACAGCTTTTGCTGTCCCTAGATCTACGTTGAGACGTCTTGTAAAAGATACTGGAGAATCTCTAGACGTGATATTGAATAAACCACTTGGAAGGAAGCCTATCTCGCAAAATAACGCAAGCACGTCTGTCATAAGTGATTCTAATAATCAGACAGAAGCAGAAATTGTCCAGGATTCGGCTGAAAGGTTTGAAACTGTCGAAAGCCAGTCAGAAGACTTGGATATCCTTCCAGTTCCTGGCGTCAAACGGAAGACTTCTAACAGAGGAAGAAAAACTACGACTGCAAAGGATTTAACGTCTTCTCCTTACAAAAACCAGTTGTTGGAATCTTTGCAATTAGCAGAAACTCGAAGAGGACGAGGACGAGGACAAGTACGTGGACGTAGCAGGGGTAGAGGGCATGTTCACGGACGTGAACCTATCAGCTCTGATGTGAGTGACAGCTCGAATGACCATAAAATCAGGAGCAATAGCAGTGATAACTCAGATTATGGAGACAATCTGCAAGCAAATAGGCCTGCCGAGAATGAAGATGTAAATTGTATTTTCTGCGACACTGCTTACTCTGATGATCGACGAGGCGAAGAGTGGATACAATGCTAAAGTTGCCTTCTGTGGGCTCATAACGCCTGTGCGGGTCCTGAAGGAGAGCACTATATCTGCGATTTTTGTCGTTTATTTTTTCGTACTTTTAATATGGCCCCCAGGGTGTCATAATACCCTCTTCATATCTCAATTAATTGAATTTGTACTTTTTTAAAATAATAAATTTTCACAACAAATTAATTGGATTTCATCAAATACAAACTCAAACACAAATGAATAGATAATTGCTCAATCTTTTAACGAATAATATCAATTTATAGACCTATTATTTCAAATATTATAAGCTAAAAACAAAATGGGTGGCCACATTACCACCTTCTCACTCTATATATATATATATATATATATATATATATATATATATATATATATATATATATATATATATATATATATATATAATATATAAAATATATATAATATATAAATATATAATATATATATATATATATATATACATATATATATATGTACATATATATATATATATATATATATATATATATATATATATATATATATTTCACTATATAAGGGTCTAATGACTCAGTTTGCAGTGATTAAACGGATTTACTCTATATTCTTTTCCAAGCATTCGCAATTTTATTTTATTGCTTCTTCAGGGAATCTAAAAAACAACAGTTGTACTTAATTAACATTAATACAAATAAACAAAATTATTTCTCATTACCGAGATTTAGGTAATGAGAAATAATTATGTTTATTTGTATTAATGTTAATTAAGTAAAACTTTTGTTTTTAAGATTCCCTGAAGAAGCAATAAAATAAAATTGCGAAAGTTTGGAAAAGAATAAAGAGTAAATCCGTTTAATCACTCCAAACTGAGTCCTTAGACTCTTATATAGTGAAATATTGCAAACCTACAGACTCTTAAGATACATAATATATATATATATATATATATACAAGTATTTGTTGTATATATATATATATATATATATATATATATATATATATATATATACGTATGCATATAGAAGATGTTACCTATATGAACAAGTGGAAATGAAAATAAAATCAAAAGTCACTACACTAATAAATTTAATATGCAAGACATTTTACTCAGGATTTCAAGACTAGAATTTGGAGAGTAGCTGACTGCAGGTCTCAAAAAAAGTTGTGACGTAGAATATTTTCATTTGCTTACGCATCAACTGTGTCTGACTCATCGTGTCTCACGCTGAGAAATTCAGACTTGTTGCCAGGTGATTCTAAAAATTGTCACTTATACTTTCATAGCATGATATATTGAAGAACGCTAAATTAATTACTGGTAGAAACATAGAAATGAATGTAAGAAAAACAAAATTATTTGATTTGGATTGTGTACAACATCAATGCTTTTTCTTTTCTTTTAATGTATTGATTAACCCAAATGAGACTAAAAGTCCATGACAGGTACAAATAAAATTCAACAGCGCTTGCTTCAAAACAGAATATCGAAAATTAAATTAAAAATTATAACAAAAATGGAAATAAATTAATAACGTTTCAGTCTTCATCTCCTACTTACTATGTATTGTTTTGCTTCCCTTATAAATGTATTCAGGTTGGCAGCTCTTTCAATTCTGTCTGGTAGATTGTTATAATATTTAACTACCTGATTGGTTATTCGTTTTTCCCAGGTTACTGGCTGACGGCAATAGACGGAAAGTGTTGATTTGTTCTGGTGTTATAGCCATGCTTT